>SJXQ01002493.1:11488-214672 GCA_006408695.1 Aepyceros melampus
GGCAACTCTAAGTTCATTCTCTAAGTCTGTGAGTCTATTTATGTTGTAAGTATGTTCATTTCTATCATTTCTTTTTAGAATCCACATAGGGTATCTCTCTCACTCTTACTTCACGCAATATGAACATCTCTAGGTCCATCCATGTTGTTACAAATGTCATATTTCATTCTTTTTGATGACTCAGTTATATTCCACTGTACATATGGACTATATCTTCTTTATCCATTCCTCTGTTGACGAACATTTAGATTGCTTCCACTGCTGTATGCCACAAAGGTTCTTAGACCCACCGAGGGAAACATGACCCTTCTCATCTACCCAATCCCTCCCCAACACACAGACACATACTCTCCTCCAAAATCACTGCTTTCTGTACAGAAACACTGTTGTTATCGCTATGTGTGCAATGGAGTGTGCATTTTGTTTTGTTCTATGTTAACTTGCAGTGATCCATAAGAAGCAAGTTTTTCAGTACAGGGTAAAAAATAAACTGATTTACTTTTCCACAAAAGTCATAATTTGAAGGATTTCTAAAATTCCTAAAAGAATAAATTCATGGGCAAATATTGTTTATCACTAAACATGAACAAATTTTGTAGTTTTGAGGCTCTAAAAGCACAGACTTTGATGTGGGCATATGAATTGAATTAAGATATGAGATTATGAAGTCATTGGTTATTAATCCTCTTAATAGGTGGGGTTGGGGGATAGGAGGGAGGTCCATAGGGAGGGGATGAATGAATACATATAACTGATTCACTTCACTGTACAGCAGTAACTCATGACATTGTAAAGAAATTATAGCACTTTTTTTTCTTTAAAAAAAGCATTCCAGCAAAATACATTTTGAGACTGTAGCCTCTGTGTGGCAATGAAAGTTTACTACTTTTTTTATCTGATTAAAGCTTCTAATTACATTTTGGTCTGTGATTAAAAAGTCCAACATTGAAAATTCAGCAGTTATCAGTATTAAACTTGGGGCTTTCTACCATTAAAATCTTTGCTGCTGATAGACCATCAGTGCTTTGATGGATGATCATATCAATGAAAAGAATGTTTTTATTCCCCGTGGATGTGGATATTAGTGAAGCAGGAGCAGTGGGGATTTTGACAGTGATGTAAAACATTTCCTATTCAATAAAACTCTGTGCACCTGGGAGATCAATTCTTGCTCAGCCTGTATTTATTATGACACTCTCTGACTTATTTTTTATGGATTCAGGACGAGAAAATCATTTAAAAATGTACTTGTCACATTAGAGGATCATTTAAAATTATATTCCTCTGGGACTGTTTTTAGCAAGGTGCTGAAAGACCTCCTTTACTAACCATCTCATCTTTACACATGATTTTCTGCAGCTAGCTAGAGAATTTAGGGTTCAAAACAGCACTGATGGTATTTTATCACTGAAATTTTCTCCCAAATAAGAAGCTGTTTTTCTTTTTCTTTTTTTATTCAATCTGCAAACAGCCTCCCTTTTTCTCAATTCAGTTTACTTACTGTCAGTCTTCTGTAGGTTTGCAGACATTTAAATAGAGAAAGTCTGACAGTTAAATAGCTAAAAGGACTCAACAAAATAAATTTTTAAAAAAGTTTTGGACTTGAGGCCAAAGAATCAACCAAGACTGCAGTTTTCCAGTGAAAATATAACAAAATAAAAGTTCAGATATATGAATAGTTTGCCCTGCGAGAAATAAATTGTTCATGAACAGAAAGATGACATCCCAAAACTGGCATGAAGCTCAGAGGTATGACATCACAGGCTGACATATAATGTGAAAATGAGGAAATTGTCCAGCCTTACAATGATTTACTTTTACAGTCAGACTTTCAGATGGTGGAGGTTGATAAGTGATTATTTTAGGAACATAAGTTTAAAAAAAAAAACTATCAGAGATATTTACAATAACCTAAGTTTCACTCATGTTCATGAAATGAGCTAGGTTTTGCTTAAATGGTTTAGTTGCTTTGGGAATTCTGAAATCTTGTTTCCATCTTATTTTATTTTAATGTATCTAAGAAATCTAAAATTCAAACCAAGGTTGTATCAGGTAAGGATATAAATACACACTTTATCTTTCCCTAACAGACCATCTCTAGAGCATTGTTCCATCTGGAAATCATAATTACATCCATCAGTCGCTCTGGGGCAGTATCATCAAGCAGATGCTATACGCGCACGTCTGCCAATCACACTGCCACAGAAACTGGGGGGAAAATCCAGCTTTACAACAGTTCTGCCTCTGAGCCACTGAAATAAACATCATCTTCATGGCCATTTGTATTTAAGATAATCATCCAATTGCCTTTTTGTCTTTTTAGTTTATGTTTATGCTTTAATATAGCTCTACTTTGAAAATATAGCCCCATCTCAGTAAGAAAGGCTTCATCTAATTAAACCAAAACAAGATTATCTAAATGTGTGTATATATATGGCATAGAAAATACAATTGATATTTGAATAGAATATGTAGAAAGTTGACCAAGAGAAAATACAATTATTTGAAAAACTAATAGGAACTAGTTGCAATACACAGAGAGGCAATACATATAAATGAAAGCAAAACCTAGCTCATTTATGCATATAAATCTGATATGCAAAATTTAATTGATATTTGCATAGAGTTACCACGTAAATGAATGTGAACCAACAGAAAATAAAAGTTCTTTAAGCATATAATAAGTACTAATTGCAAGAGTTTTGACTGTTTGAATGTATAGTAATTTTTTGATATTTTGAAGATATCTAAAAAGACAAATTTTTCACATATACACTAATGTCAATACTTTATACTATCCACAGTACGTGTAATACATATATTATATGCAATACACTAACATACACAAGCAGTGATATATATACACTAATATCAGTCCTTATGTTTTTCTAAGGACCAACATCATGGTTTAACTACCTTTTTTCTATGAACGATACAGTTCTAAGGTTCTGCTAAGAAAAAATTGTGTCTAGTCTATCATTTCACCGAAGTAAAATTCCAGGAAAGTTCTTTTTCTAAAACTCATGTGTAGGTGCTATTTTTGTGAAGCAAAATAAGTACTATTCCTTTCAAGTCTCCTTCCTTGGATTCCAGTGGAATCTGTTTTCCTTATTGTACCATGCAAATAAAATCTGCACCCGAATATGAAAAGCAAAGGTCATTTGAGAAGCAAATACATCTTTCAAAAAACACTGAAAAATTCTGAAAGTCACAGTGATAAGGAAACATACCAAAATCCTAACTCACTTCTATAAATCTAGGTCAATGTTTTGAATATTTTAAGTATCCAGATACATAGGGCATTCTATGATGAAACTATATATTCATTAACACTCAGGATTTGAATGGATTTAGTCATATAAAAATGCTATAGTAGGGCACTAAAAAATGGAATGGAAACATACAAGAGAATCAAATTACAGAAATGGTTTTCTCTGGCTTTCAGGTAATGTTTTTCTTTATAAATTTCTATAATTTCTGAAGTTTCTACACTAGTTTTCTAATCATTTCATATTATCCAAAGGTGATCAGCATTATTTTTAGAGCAAAAGAAAAGGAAGGATTCATTATCACCTTCCCCTGATATAAACATTCATAGCCTTTTGGAGTACACTGTCTCCCTAGGGTTACTTAGTCATAATTGTTATCCTATCTATGTCCTTACTAGTGGTTTTTTTTTTTTTCTATTATTACACAACCTTAGGAATTGCCTTTTCATTAGCTTTTAAGTACTACATTAAGTATTTACCCTATACTTCAGCTAAGCATTTCCTATTTGATAAATAAAGAATGATTATGAATGCAAGAAGAGTTCTGTGCAGTTTTCTCCGTTCAATTTTTTCCTGTATTTTAAGACCAGGACATGCGAAGTTTATCCAGGCATTCTGAGTTTTTAAAAACTGTTCCAAAAACTCAGAATGCCTGGATAAACTTTGCATGTCCTGGTCTTAAAATATTGGATTCTGAGGGAGAGGGAGAGGGTGGGAGGATTTGGGAGAATGGCACTGAAACATGTATACTATCATGTAAGAAATGAATCGCCAGTCTATGTTCGATACAGAATACAGGATACTTGGGACTGGTACACGGGGATGATCCAGAGAGTTGATATGGGATGGGAGGTGGAGGGGGGGGCGGTGTTCAGGATTGGGAACTCATGTGCACCCAAGACAGATTCATATCAATGTATGGCAAAACCAATACAGTATTGTAAAGTAAAACAAAGTAAAAGAATAAAAAAAATAAAATTAAAAAAATAAAAACTGTTCCACACCCTCAAGTTGTTGCTTTCTGTATAGCATGGTCATCACTACCTTAAGGAGGAAATATACTCATGTGGCGCTTTTACTGATTGAAATATAGCTGCTTCTGTAGTACTGTGTTTGTTTCTGCTGTACAACATGTATACATTTATCCCCTCCCTCCCATCCCCTGATCCCACCCCTGAGGTGACCACAGCGCCCTGAGCTGAGCTCTCGGTGCTTTATAACAGAAGAACTCATTTTTAGGGCAAGAATAGAGACACAGACATAGAGAACAGACAGGCAGACCTGGGGAAGGGGAAGGTGGAACGAGGTGGAAGATTATTTTTTCTTAATGATGTAAGTATTACATAGTGTGTTATTTCCAGGAAAATTTGTTTTTCAGCATGTTAGGAGCAAAACGTTGTGGGAAAATGCATTTTTCTGATTATTCCTTAATTAGCTCAGTGAAGAGCCATCAACATTGCTAACTAGTTGCGGGCAGGAAATGGAAATTCTCACAAGAAAAGTGCCTCAACAAGGGAACAGCAGCAGCGTTCATACAGGGGAGTTCTCACTGCAATAGCCTCTCATCTTTGTGAATTAATGCTTTATTAATTTGCTTATCATTTTTCCCATCAATGTATTCTATGGGTCCTCAAGGTGACATAGGTATACAGTTGCAAACATTGAAGACTTCATAATGCACCCCACTGTGAAATGTTTGATCAAAGATACTATTCTATAAACATATTTGTTAACAGTGAGACCCAACTTTAGTTTATGTGAACAAAGGGTATTTCAATAACCTGTATCTCTACTGACAATCGTCCACTGGCCTCACAAATGTGAAGTTCTGTGCCTCCAGCAATCATACCAAATGATGCTGGAGATCTGAAAACGGTGGCCTAAACAGTTGTCACCATCCATGTACATACATGGCTGTTGCCCTCTGGTATTTTCAAGATGAGAGTGTTTACTAGCCTGCTTATTTTCCAGCCCAGAGCAGCCATCCAGTATAAACTCCTGGAATCACCTTACCAGACCTGCAGGCTCAGCTAATCCTGCTCCTGGTTAGGAGGATGGGAGAAGCCCAGACTGTCATCAGCAGCCTGGCATTCAGTCCTCTTGCTGGTACATCACCATACATTTTTGTGGATTCTCTGGTAAAAGGGTTTTGACATTTTCCTGTGACCCTATTTTTTTTTTAGTACTTTATACTAGTTCCGGCAGTGACTCTCAGGTTTCTTTCCTCATACATAATTACTACTTGGATGGTGCCACTTTTCCCGAGGAGAACTGCTCTAGAATTCCCCTCTACTACTGTCATGGATTTTATAACATATCACAGGTTAGCTGCAGGCCTGCCCAGGTCTTTCCTGGAGTCTAACAGCAGAGTGCCCAGTGAACAATGCCATCTGAGCCCTTGACTGTCCCTCCCGGACCCCCAACATATTCAAAGCCATCTCCTGCCAGTCATTTTACTCCCACTGAAAGCTAGCATTCCTCTTTCCTTTACTGATTGTCCTCATTTTCTTCTTGGTCAAGCCAAGCAGCTTCACCACCCTCCATGGGTGTTAAATCATTCAATTCCAGACCACTTTTAGACAAAAGAGTCCTAAACCTGATGACTTGTCTAACCTAGCCTTCCCCAGTCTGACTACCAACTACACCCTGTATTCACCTCCAGTGCTTTGCAACAGGATCCCTCCAGTCCAAAAAAAAAAAAAAAGTGTCTGTTCTCTGGACTTGGGAAATCATTGCACAGACTTTATGCCTCAGTTTATGCTTCTCACCAGGAAATTTTCCTTACTGCCCATAGGAAAAGGGTTTAAGACCTAACACAAGACAGGCTGCCTGCAAGTGAAACATGACTTAGAGACGGGTATTTTTATGGACCACACATTTCCAATGTTTAAATATTGGCCACTTTTTATATTTTAAAAAGTCCAGATTTCCATTTTCACTTGCAAACCCAAAATGTCTGGTTATGCCACTCCCCTTCCATGGACAGAGGAACCTGGCGGGCTACAGTCCATGGGGTATAAAAGACTTGAACATGACTGAATGACCAACACTTTCATGGATAAAGAGTTCATAGTACAGTGACTATATTAGAAATCTAGAGAAGTCATTGTAACACATGACATTGCAATGTATGCAATAGCAGAGGTATATACAAAAGGCATTGAAAGAAAATCTCTGGCCACTAGATGTATTGCATTCAAAGGGCTACCTTCTCCATCAACAGCATTAAAAAAAAAAAGGCTAACGAATTTGATGCAATATCAACTTGCTTTCTTTTAAGAGTATTATAAACATTTATGTCATTAGTTTAGGATGCTAACTCCTAGAAGTCACAATGGTAACTTTGCATGAATTGCAACATGTCTGCCTCAATCATCATGAAACACTAATAAACCAGTTCCACACATTAGGATGTAGTAAAAAAAAGATTTAAAAGAAAATTTCGAACACACTATTTATCTGCTTATCTCAAAGAAATATTTTTGGATATTTGGGTTAAGTGTTCAACTCAATCGATGTTATCTAGATCAGCTGGTATAGCTATCAGTTTTTTGGATTATTTCTCAAATACACTGTGATCTATTCACTTAATGTGAAAGTGAAAGTCACTCAGTCGTGTCCGACTCTTTGCAACCCCATAGACTGTATAGTCCATGGAAGTGTCCAGGCCAGAATACTGCAGTGGATAGCCATTCCCTTCTCCAGGGCATCGTCCCAACCCAAGTATTGAACCCAGGTCTCCCACACTGCAGGTGGATTCTTCACCAGCTGAGCCACCAGAGAAGCCCAAGAATACTGGAGTGGGTAGCTTATCCTTTCTCCAGTGGGTTTTCCAGACTCAGGAATCGAACTGGGATCTCCTGTTTTGCAGGCAGATTCTTTACCAGCTGAGCTACTAGGGAATCCCCCTATTCAATTAAGATGGACTTCAAATAAATATTTTGAACTATCTCAGTTGAAATTTCTGGAATGTAATGTTAGGATTATTATACTACAATCAAAATCCTATCATCAATTGAGACAAAGCTTGAGATTTAGTGTTTGGGGTTTAATAAAGGCAAGATCTACTCATCTTAACTTTGACCAATCTAGCTGTCTATCTTCCCCTAAACTTCAATTTTTCAAATATAGTGTTGGCTAATAAGTTCATTCATGTTTTTCCATAAAAAGTTACTGAAATGAAGTTACCCAAATGAACTTATTGGTCAACCTCAGCGTTTGAAAAGAAACCTCTTCCTCAATCACTCACATAGTCGGTAATTTCCTATATGTGAAAATGTTCCCTGATTATTCACATGACTTGATTGCTTCATTCTTATGCCACCCTCCTCCCTGAATGTCCCTCCACTTGGTAAAATGCCCTGTAAAATACAGCACTGAAGAAAATGATGAGATATGATAAACGTACAAAAATTACTTTCTAATCATATAGTGTATCTGAGGAACCTATACTTCTAACACCAGCATTAGTGTAAAATACATGAATTTCACATTTTTCGAAAAGAATTTTTCGGCCCACCTTTCAAGCACTGTCTTCACTCAGAACAATGTTCACTCAGGACTCAATCCTTGTCCTGGCATGGAGACCCTAAGGACTAAGGCATCCTAGAATCACCAGCTTATCAGCCATCACTTGCTCTTATGCAGAACTTCATGATACTACATTAACATCAAATTCACTATTACAGAAATCATCCTATCATTGGAAGTGATTGATAGTGATAAGCCTGCTATCAATGAGAAATCTTAACAATGACAATGTTTTAATCACTGATAACTACACACCATCTTATTCAGTAAACAACTGAAAACAGATACTTGTTAGAATTTGTACTGACTGATAATGCCTCAGACACCAAAGATGTCCATGTCATAATTCTTGGGAATTTGTGAATATGCCTTACAAGGCAAAGGGAATTTTTTTCTCCAAGATTTTTTTGTTATGGACCAGTTTTGAAGTCTTTATTGAATTTGTTACAATATTGCTTCTATTTTTATGTGTTTTATTGTTTTTTTTTGGTCCCAAGGCATGTGGGATCCTAGCTCCCCAACCAGAGATCAAACCCACACCCCCTGCATTGGAGGATGAAGTCCTAACCATTGGACCATCAGGAAGTCCCCCAAAGGGACTTTATAAAGGTGATTTTGTTAAGGATCTTGAGATGAGATTAGCCTAGATTACTCAGATAGGCTCCAGGCAATCACAATAGCCCTTATAAGAGGGAAGATTCTTTGACAGTCCCTTGGACTGCAAGAAGATCCAACCAGTCAATCCTAAAGGAAATCAGTCCTAAATATTCATCAGAAGGACTGATACTGAAGCTGAAACTCTAATACTTTGGCCACCTGATATGAAAAACTGACTCATTGGAAAAGATCCTGATGCTGGGAAATATTGAAGGCAGGAGGAGAAAGGGATGACAGAGGATGAGATGGTTGGGTGGCATCACCAACTCAATGGGCTTGAGTTTGAGTAAACTCTGGGAGTTGATGATGGACAGGGAAGCCTGGCGTGCTGAGCAACTGAACTGAATTGAAGAGGTCAGGGTCAGGGAAGGCAATGGGGTGACTGAAGCAAAAGTCAGAGTGATGGGGAACCAGAAGACAAGAAAAGTCGGCAGCCTCTAGAATGTAGGAAAACCAAGGGAATGAATTCCACCCTACAGCCTCTAGAAGGGACACAGCCCTGCCAACCCATTTTGGATCTCACCCTACAGCCTCTAGAAGGGACACAGCCCTGCCAACCCATTTTGGATCTCAGGCTTCCATAATTGTAAGAAAATGTTTGTATAGCTTTAAGCCATAAATTTATGGCAATTTGTTACCACAGCAATAGAAACTAACATACTTCTTAGCCAAGTGTTCCTGGTAAAAAAAATGTGTTCATGTAATAGGCTTCTTGGGTGTGGAATAAAATATGACTTTTATTTATTCTGAAAGACATTTATTGAAGAACATAAGACTTTTTTCCCCTTCTTTTAACTTTTCCCAACCCTGGTAAACCTTTCAGAGATTAGATGGTTAGAAAGTAGTAACATAAATATGCTTTGATTCAGATTTGTCAGGGGTACTTGAACTAGTAGAATATATTTCCTAACAACAAAAAACTGAATATATAATCTAAAATGTTCTTGAAAATATTTATATTTCCATTAATTAATGGTTAATTCTTTCATATAAGTATTCACAAATATTTATTATGCTATTATTAACTCTTCCTATGCTATTATTAATTCATCCTAAGCTTAGTAAATTTTGGTAATCAAGGATTCAAAACTTTGTATAGAATCATAGAATCATGTCAAATAAGAATCACATGATTGAGATATTTGGAAATAGTATAAAATGCTATGAGAATAGTATAAAATGCTATGGGGGTAATGCATTTCTAACTGATTATAGAATCTTTTAGGCAGAAGAAAAAAAGCATTAAGTTAAAATTTTCAATCTTTCATTTGCTGGAAGGCTTTGGATTTATTAAATGAAAGTGGTTTATAAAATGAGACAGAACTGGTGTGTTTACCTGTTATTAACATGAATGTATCTGTACCACTAGTCAAAAATATTCATCACATTGATTGTCCTTAAGCAATTTCTAGTTTATTAAAATGAAAGCATGGGTATTTAATTTTTCCCAAGTATTCAATAAGACTGCCTGTCAAATTAAAAACATATCAATAAATTTTACAAAGTGATGAAACAATGAAGTCATTTAACACCACTGGACATCCTCATGGATGGCATGAACATTCATCTCAAGGGCAGATTAAAAAGCAACATGACTTACTGCATAATCAGAAATCTGACATGTATACATTGCTATATTTAAAACAGATAACCAATAAGGGCTATTGTATAGCACTGCTCAATGTTATGTGGTAGCCTGGACGGGAGGGGAATTTGGAGGAGAATGGATAATGTGTATATATGGCTGAATCCCTCTGCTGTCCACCTGAAATTATACAATGCTGTTAATTGGCTATACTCCAATAGAAAGTTAAAAGTTTTTTTTTAAAGGCAGAAAGATATCTCAAGCTCTGTATCTGACTGTATTGCTAAACACATTCCTTGAATCCACTGCTGCTGCTAAGTCACTTCAGTCATGTCTGACTCTGTGTGACCCCATAGATGGCAGACCACCAGGCTCCCCAATCCCTGGGATTCTCCAGCCAAGAACACTGGAGTGGGTTGCCATTTCCTTCTCCAGTGCATGAAAGCACTAGAAGTAATCTATCCATGGCCTTATGTAGCACTGTTTAGGTTTGCGTGCAGGGGAAAAAAAAAAATTCAGTTCTTCCACCTCTGTGTCTCCTTTACTGACACTATTACCACACTCACAACACTTCAGATAGTGTGTATATGCACGTGTGTGTGTGTACACAGGTTTTTCCACATCAAGAAAGTTGGGACACCAGCTGGGTGTACTGCAATCTAACTCCATCCTGACACTGTCTACCAAAGATGGCACAGACGCCACAGGGGAAGGACTCAGTCCTGTAAGACTCCTCCACTGAAGATGCCAGTGGCAGGTCTCAGGTCTCCAGGTTACCCACCACTTCCATCTGACTTGGCTACAAACTGGAGGTTCCAGGGACCTCCTCCCCCACGAATTTGATGATTTGCTAGAGTGGCTCACAGAACTCAGGGAAACATTTAAGTTTACCAGTCCGTCAAAGGCTATGATAAAGAACAAGGCCTTCCTTGGTGGCTCAGCAGTAAAGAATCAGGTTGCTAGTAGATGAGACGAGGGTTCAATCCCTGGGTCGGGAAGATCCCCTGGAGAAGGAAATGGCAACCCACTCCAGTATTCTTGCCTGGAGAATCCCATGGACAGAGGAGCCTGGTGGGTTACAGTCCACGGGGTCGCTGAGTTAGACACCACTGAGTGATTAAACAAGAATGATAAAGAACACAGATGAAGAGACCAACAGGACAAGATCTGGAACGGTTTCAAGGTTGGGGGCTTCTGTCCCCATGGAATTGGGGTGCATCACTCTCCCGGTTCTTAGAAACATTCACTGACCTGGAAGCTCTCTGAACCCCATACCACTGGGATTTTTTCGGGGCATCCTCAAGTAGGCATGATCCATTATTAACTCCATTTGTAGCCCCTCTCCCCTCTCCAGGTTGAGTTAGACACCACTGAGTGATTAAACAAGAATGATAAAGAACACAGATGAAGAGACCAACAGGACAAGATCTGGAATGGTTTCAAGGTTGGGGGCTTCTGTCCCCATGGAATTGGGGTGCATCACTCTCCCGGTTCTTAGAAACATTCACTGACCTGGAAGCTCTCTGAACCCCATACCACTGGGATTTTTTCGGGGCATCCTCAAGTAGGCATGATCCATTATTAACTCCATTTGTAGCCCCTCTCCCCTCTCCAGGGAATGAAGAGGGGCTGAAAACTCAGAGCTTCTAACCATACCTTGTTCTTTCTGGAGACCAGCCCCATGCAGGGGCCCACCCGGAGTCGCCTCATTCTAACAAAAGACACTACTGTCACCTAGGATATGCAAAAAGGCTTAGGAGCTTTGCATCAGCCACAGGGCCAAAGAGCAAACATTAGAACAAAAGGTGTTCTTGGTATCCATCACTTAGGAATGCAGTCATAATTCTGAGTACTAGCAGTTAGGGCTTCAACATATGAATTGGGAGCAGGGCACAACTCTGCCCAGAAGATATGGTAACTCCAAAATCTTTCTGGTCCAGGTTTCTCTCCTGACATCCAGATTCATATATTCAATAGCCAGGACAGCTCTATTTGAGTATCTTAGAATCAGCTCAGAGTCATCATGTCCAAAACTGAATCCCTAGTCTCTCCTGCAAAGCTGCTCCACCGGCAGCCATCACAACCTGCTCTGTGTCAGGTCTCATTTGCTCCATTTTACCACCTTTCCATTGCCCTGGTTAAAAAAAAAAAATAAACACACACACACAACCATCTTGTTATCAGTCTTGGCCCTCCCTTTAATAGCCCACATCCATTCCGTCCATTTCCTAATCATGTGACTCTAGTTTCAAAATATTTTTTATTGTTCAGTCACCAAACCGTGTCCAACTCTGTGACTCATAGACTGTAACACGTCAGGCTTCCCTGTCCCTTACCATCTCCTGGAGTTTGCCCAAGTTCATGTCCATTGAATCAGTGATGCCATCCAAACATCTCCTCCTTCGACCTCTTTTATCTTCCTCTTCACAACTACCATCATGAACTAAGCTTCCATCACCCTCTGCCTGGATTCCTGCAGTACCTTCCTAAGAGGTGCCCTCTCTCTGCCCTTGCCTCTTTAGTTTCTGTTCTCATCACGTAAGCTAGAGTGATTCTTTTCAGACATAAGCCAGACTACCTTAGGGTCTGCTCAAGACCCTTCTATGGCTGCACATTCCAAGTAAAAGCAGAAGTTTCTATAACGGACTACAAGTCTCTGCATCACCTGGGCTATACGCCATGCCCAGTAACTCTGACCAACTTCTGTTCTCATACTGGTTCACACAACTTCAGCCAAACTGGCCTCCCCTTATTTCTCACTCAAGCCTCACGCTCTTGCTTTAGCGCCTTTGTGCTGGCTACTTTCTCCCTACAGCTCTTTTCTGAGATAGCTGCATAGCTAGTTTCATCCATTTCTTCCAGACTTCACTGAAATCTCACATCAATGCGACCTTTACTGACAATTCTATTAAATACTGCCCCCGAGCTCTGCCAACTCCACCCCATCACCTTCAACCTGGACTTTCCCACTGTTCACGACACTGATTCCCATTTATTATCACCTAATTTACTTCATTATATTTATTCTTGTCTTCCAAAAAAACTGGAATCACTGTTCCAGTTCCATAGTGTAGAAATTATTCATCTTCATCAATATATCCAGTGCCCAAGGAAGTGCCTGAGACTATATAGATGCTCAATAAATATATGAATATATGAGCAAATGAATAACAAGTTTCATGCATTTCACTTATTTTCTTGAGCCTCAGGTCATTTATTTCTTAATACAAAGGCACATTATATAACTTCTGTTGCCCATTCCAACCAGCAAAATTTCACTCAATGATCCTATACATCTTACTTAGAAAAAATTAATAGTTAATTATAGTTATATAATAGTTATGTATACTTTATACAATAGATAAATTTTATTTAAAATATTTTTTAAAGACTCTTTTCAAAAACACAAATTACTGCTGATGCATCACATAATATTCATGGGGTGCCTCATGATACAGAATTGGGGAGGAACAGTCACCCAAAAAGTGTTCGAGGTCTCTGTCAATTGAAGGTCAATGGCAAATGAAGATAAAGCACCTTGAAAATGATCACATAAATCAATAAGCAAATAACTTTGATTGTAAGTATGATTTAATTAATTATGGGGCACATCTATTGCATTAATCATGTTAAAATCTTGAACAGAATTTAAATAGAATATGGTAATTTAGGAGACATTGCCTTTAAGTAAACTTTTAAAGAATATATACATACAGATAAAAGTGAAAATCATGTATTTACTGTTTGATGAATTTTTCACAAAATGAATATATTCATGAAACTATGACTCAGATCAAGAATCAGAACATGTATCAGAGGTCTCACCAAAGTCCTTGTCCAGCCACTCCCTGACCCACCCCCCCCCCAGATAACCACTATCCTGACTTCCAATCCCACAGTTTTGTGTGTTTGTTTGTTTTATATATGTAATCATATGTGTACTCTTTAGTGTCCGGCACATTATTCTTTGTAATATTTATTCACATTATCGTGTATAATTAGAGCTCATTCATTCTTTGATCTGCACTAGCCCACACGATAGATACACCACCACTAAACTTCATATTATTGATGGACATTTGGGTTCTCTCTAGGCTAACACTGAAGTAAGACGGTGTTGCTGTAAACATTCCTGCATACATCATTTGGTAAACATTTCTCCTGAGCATCAATCCTGAAGTGAGCTTCCTAGTTGTAAAGTGTGCTGCTCACCTCCTACACTGATGGTGGGTATGCAAGTTGGTGCAGCAATCCCACTCTTGGCCATATACCCAGACAAAGCTCTAATTCAAAAAACACATGTACCCCTGTTTTCACAGCAGCACTATTCACAACAGCCAACAATGGAAACAACCTAAATGTCCATCAGAGAAATGGATAAAGAAGATGTGATACATATACACAAGGGAATATTATTTAGCCATAAAAAAAAAAACAAAATAATGCCATTTGCAACAACATAGATCAAAAAACACATGTACCCCTGTTTTCACAGCAGCACTATTCACAATAGCCAACACATGGAAACAACCTAAATGTCCATCAGAGAAATGGATAAAGAAGATGTTATACATATACACAAGGGAATATTATTTAGCCATAAAAAAAAATAATGCCATTTGTAACAACATAGATGGACTTAGAGATTATCATACCAAGTGCAGTAAGCCAGAAAGACAAATATTATATCACTTACACATGGAATCTAAAATATGACACAAATGAAATTGTTTACAAAACAGAAACAGACTCACAGAGAACAGACTTTTGGTTGCCAGAAGTGGGAGGAGATGAGGGAGAACAATGGATTGGGAATTTAGGGTCGGTAGAAGGCAATGGCACCCCACTCCAGTACTCTTGCTTGGAAAATCCCATGGGCAGAGGAGCCTGGTGGGCTGCAGTCCATGGGGTCGCTAAGAGTCGGACACGACTGAGTGACTTCACTTTGAATTTTCACTTTCATGCATTGGAGAAGGAAATGGCAACCCACTCCAGTGTTCTTGCCTGGAGAATCCCAGGGATGGGGGAGCCTGGTGGGCTGCCGTCTATGGGGTCGCACAGAGTCGGACACGACTGAAGCGACTTAGCAGCAACAGCAGCATATGCAGACTATTACATTTAGAACAGATATACAACAAGGTCCTGCTGTTTAGAATGCAAAGGTATGCTGATATGCAGTCTTTGTAAGTATCTCCAAGTTGTTTCCAAAAGCCATCCTTCTAAGGTGTACTCCTAACTTCAGCACAAGATAGTTTAGTTGCTCCTCACTTTTGTCAGCACTATTTTCTGTCTCCTTCATCTTAATTACACTGCAGTATATGGAACCACACTGGCTTCACATCTATGTTTGTGTGGTTCTGAAACCGAGTTATAGCATGTATACAGTAAAGCATACAAACATTCGAGTTTGATGACCTTTTACATGCATACACACACACAAACCACTGTCCACGTCAAGATATAGGACAAATCCACCACCCCAAAAGACAGTCTCGCCCTTTTTCATGTAGCACCCTCCAAGAGCAACTTTTTTTTTTACCATAAATTCTTTTACTTTGTTCTTGTACTTCAAATAAATAGAATCAGTCTTTCATGTGAGAATCCTCCATGCATTTTATGCAGTAATCTGTTCTTTTTACTATTTATTATAATATGCAAATATACCAAAATAAATTTTCCATTCTACTGTTGATGAATATTTTAATTAAGTAAAACTTCAGTGTATGTTCTCGTAACTGTCATTTGTTATAATCATCTCTTGAAACTGCTGGGTTATATGTAGGCATATGTTTGGTATTACAGCACACTGCCAGTTATTCAGAAGATCTTTGTTAATTGTATCCCCACCAGCAACTCTGAGTTCCAGTTACTGCACAAGCTCACCAAGGTCACAACAGCCTTTGTGGTGGATATATGCTAACATCACACTCTTAATTGCTTGTGGAACAACTTTTATATGCCTACTGGAGACGTGGATAGCATGTTGTACTGTGTCTGGTCAAGTCTTTTGACATTGTTTAATTGGATTTACTGGGGCTTTTCTTTTGTAGGAGTGTTGTATAAATTCTACATATAAGTTCTGTCTCCTTTTGGATAAATTAGAATATTTTCTTCCAGTCTGTAGTTTTCCTTTTCTTTCTTTTAATAGTGCTTTGTGATTAATGTATGGTATTAATTTTCAACAGCGTCAATTTATTAATCATTCATATTATATTACAGTTAATGCTTTTTACCGTTTTGAAGGAAAAAATCTTTACAATCATGAAGATATTATGTTTTCATATACAAACTGTATTGTTTTGCTTTTAACACTTAGGTAGGATTATGATCTGTAAATAATTTGCATATTATATAAAGCAGAAAGCCAGGCATATTTCTTTCTATAAAGATGCCTCATTGACCCAGGGTCACTTTTTGAGAAGGTTATCTTTTCCTAAAGAAAGAGTAGCATCTGTTTTTGAAAATGCTGTGACTGTATAAGTGGGAGTATTTTCAAACTCTAATCTGTCCATATGTTCAATTCCACTTTTTGAGGGATTCCAGATTATTTTTTCCCTACTGACACACAAAAAAGTAAAGGAAATAATACAGGATTAAAACTGCAAAAGTAGTTTATTGGTATAACACATATACACAAAATATCTGGATAAGAAGACAACCTACAAGGAGGACACACACGTAAATTATGCTCATTCGTACCTTTCATATGAATCATTAAAAAAGAAAACTCAAACAAAAACTGCAGAAATATATTTTTGGAACCATTTCCTAAAGTAATGGAAGTAAAAACAAACGAATGGGATATAATTGAACGTAAAAGCTTTTGCACAGCAAGGAAGCCATAAACACAACAAAAAAACTACAAAAAAGGAAAAAATATTTTTGCAAACGATGCAAGTGACAAGGCCTAAATTTGCAAAATATACCAACAGTTCATATAACTCAACATCTAAAAAACAGTCTGATCAAAAAATGGGCAGAAGATCTAAACAGACATTTCTCTAAAGAAGACATACACGGGGCCAAAAGCACATGAAAAGATGCTCAACATCACTAATTATTAGAGAATTGCAAATCAAAACCACAATGAGGTCATCACCTCACCCTGATCAGAACGCTGATGATTAAAAAGTCTACACATAACAAATGCTACAGGGGGGGTGGAGAGAAGGGAACTCTCCTGCACCGTTGGTGGGACTATTAACTGGTAACAGCCACTATGGACAACATTAAGAAGGCTCCTTAAGAAACTTTTAAAAGTAGAGCTACCATATGATCCAGCCATCCCACTCCTGGTCATATATCCAGAGAAAAACACGGTCCAAAAGGATACAATGCACTCCCATGTTCATCATTTACAGTGAACTATTTACAGCAGCTGTGACATGGAAACAACCTAAAATGTCCATCAACACAGGCGTGGATGATGAAGATGCGCTACACATGTATTACACAATGGGTTACACAGCCATTAAAAGAAATAATTAAATACTACCATTTGCAGCAAGATGAACAGACCTAAAGATTACCAGCTAAATAAGGTAAGCCAGACAGAAGGGCAAATGCTATACGGCATCACTTACACATGGAATCTTAAAATCGATAGCAACTGAACTTACATACAGAAGAGTAATAGATCCACTGACATAGAAAACAAACTTATGGTTACCAAAGGAGAAAGTGTAGGGAGGGATAAATTGGGACTTTGATATTAACATATACACACTACTATATATAAAATGCTGCCTCATAAGTGGAACAATTGTAAACAACCTGCCTACCAATGCAAGAGATGCAACAGACCTGGGTTTGATCCCTGGGTCCAAAAGATCACCTGAGTAGGAAATAGCAAAGGACTCCAGTTTTCTTGCCTGGAAAATTTCATGGACACAGGAGCCTGGCAGGCTACAGTCCATGGGTCACAAAGAGTTGGACATGACTGAGCATGCACACACGTCTCTCTCTATATAGAGAGAGATTTTATATATAGATAATCAGCAAGGACCTAGTATATAGCACAGGGAGCTTTACTTAATATTGTGTTACAACCTATTACTTTGCCAACAAAGGTCCATCTAGTCAAAGCTATGGTTTTTCCTGTGGTCATGTATGGATGCAAGTGTTGGACTATAAAGAAAGCTGAGTGCCAAAGAATTGATGCTTTTGAACTGTGGTGTTGGAGAAGACTCTTGAGAGTCCCTTGGACTGCAAGTGGATCCAATCAGTTAATCCTAAAGGAAATCAGTCCTGGGTGTTCATTGGAAGGACTGATGTTGAAGCTGAAGATACAATCATTTGGCCATCTGATGCAAAGACCTGACCCACTGGAAAAGACCCTGATGCTGGGAAAGATTGAAGGGAGGAGGAGAAGGGGATGACAGAGAATGAGATGGTTGGATGGCATTACCAACTCAGTGGACATGAGTTTGAGCAAACTCCAGGAGTTGGCGATGGACAGGGAAGCTTGATGTGCTGCAGATCATGGGGCCACAAAGAGCCGGTCCCAACTGAGCAAGTGAACTGAACTGATATGGGAAAAAAATCTGAAAAAGATATTATATATAATGGCACCTCACTCCAGTACCCTTGCCTGGAAAATCCCATGGATGGAGGAGCCTGGTAGGCTGCAGTCCATGGGGTCGCTAAGAGTAAGACACGACTGAGCGACTTCACTTCCACTTTTCACTTTTCCCTTTCATGCATTGGAGAAGGAAATGGCAACCCACTCCAGTGTTCTTGCCTGGAGAATCCCAGGGATGAAGGAGCCTGGTGGGCTGCCATCCATGGGGTCGCACAGAGTCGGACACGACTGAAGCGACTTAGCAGCATACACTAAATCACATTGCTGTACACCTGAAACTAATAATATACTGTAAATCAACTATCCTTGAAGGAAGGAAGAAAAGCAGGAAGAAAAGGCAAACAAGCTACATGAGTGCCATTCCAGTAGAATACTATCTATTTGCTCCAATATCATGTCTTAGTATATATAAATTTATACCATCATTATATGTTGCAATTTAAACCCTCCAATTTATTTTTATCTTTCAAGATTGTCATGGCCACTCTCGGTATACCATTATAAATTTTAGAAACACCTTTTAATATTCCACAAAATTTAAAAAGTCTTGGTTTTGACTGTATTAAACCTATATATAGCTTTGGGGACAACTGGTAGTTCCTCGCTAAACTATAAACATATTTATAACTTTACTTTCTACCAGCAATATCTTGTAGTTAACAAGGATAGAGGACTTCATAACTTTTGTATTTATTCCTAAATAGTTATATTTTAACAACATTGTGAATGGTGTTTGTTTTTTTTTCCACTTGTTGCTAACTTATGGAAATAGTTGATTTTTATTTATTGTCCTTGTATCCAACTCTTTTTTTCTTTATAAAGTATATTTTTCTTTAATTTTATATATGCATGTTTAATAAATATTTTAGTTGATTTTACCATACATATACTAACATGCTTGTAATAAAGTCATTTGTTTTATAAACTGTCTTCATAGACTTTCAAATATCAGAACAACTGTCTTTTAGAAGAAAAAATTCTTCAAATTGCTCTTAACAAATAAAGCTGTGAAATACTATGTTGACAGCTTAAATCAATCACTGTTTCACAACATGCTATTAATAATTAGGAATTCAAATTGCCATTTTAGACTTCCAACAAAAGAAACTTTCTAGTAAATACAAATCTTGACATTAGAAAATTACAAAGAAGAATTACTCTTTGTGAGTATTCAAAATCAATTCAACTTGACTTATCCTTTGGGGAGTAAAAATAACAATGAAAATCAGAATTTTGAGTGATCTCTTACTAGCACAATGATATGTAAGGATGAAGCCAGAGCTCTAAACCCACCCTGAAGAGGCTTCACTGGTGGGGCCAAGTCAGGAAGACTTTCAGTTCAGTTCCTCAGTTGTGTCTTACTCCTTGCGACCCCATGCAACCCCATCAGGCTTCCCTGTCCATCACAAATTCCCAGAGCTTGCTCAAACCCATGTACATCAAATCAGTGATGCCATCCAACCATCTCGTGCTCTGTTATCCCCTTCTCCTCCTTCCTTCAATCTTTCCCAGCATCAGGGTCTTTTCCAATGAGTCAGTACTTCACATCAGGTGGCCAAAGTATTGAAGCTTCAGCATCAGCCCTTCTAATGAATATTCAGGACTGATTTACTTTAGGATGGACTGGTTGAACCTCCTTGCAGTCCAAGGGACTCTCAAGACCTTCTCCAGCGCCACAATTCAAAAGCATCAATTCTTCAGCACTCAGCTTTCTTTATAGTCCAACTCTCACATCCTCACATGACTACTGGAAAAACCGTAGCTTTGAGTAGACAGACCTTTGTTCTCAAAGTAATGTCTCTACTTTTTAATATGCTGTTTAGGTTGGTCATAGCTTTTCTTCCAAGGAGCAAGCATCTTTTAATTTCATGGCTGCAGTCACCATCTGCAGTGATTTTGGAGCCCCCAAAAATAAAGGCTGTCACTGTTTTCCATAGTTTCCCCATCTATTTGCCATGAAGTGATGGGACCGGATGTCATAATCTTAGTTTTCTGAATGTTGAGTTTTAAGCCAACTTTCACTCTCCTCTTTCATTATTATCAAGAGGCTCTAGTTCTTCTTCACTTTCTGCCATAAGGGTGGTATCATCTGCATATCTGAGGTTATTGATATTTCTCCCAGCAATCTTGATTCCAGCTTGTGCTTCATCCAGCCCAGCATTTCACATGATGTACTCTGCATATAAGTTAAATAAGCAGGGTGACAATATACAGCCTTGACATACTTCTTTCTCAATTTGGAACCAGTCTGTTTTTCCATGTCTGGTTCTAACTGTTGCTTCCAGACCTGCATACAGATTTCTCAGGAGGCAGGTCAGGTGGTCTGGTATTCCCATCACTTGAAGAATTGTCCACAGTTTGCTGTGATCCACACAGTCAAAGGCTTTGACATATTCAATAAAGCAGATGTTTTTCTGGAACTCTTGCTTTTTCAATGATCCAACATATGTTGACAATTTGATCTCTGGTTCCTCTGCCTTTTCTAAATGCAGCTTGAACATCTGGAAGCTCACAGTTCATGTACTGTTGAAGCCTGGCTTGGAGAATTTTGAGCATTACTTTGTTAGTGTTTGAGATGAGTGCAACTGTGCAGTAGTCTGAATATTCTTTGGCATTGCATTTCTTTGAGATTGGAATGAAAACTGATCTTTTCCAGTCCTGTGGCCACTGCTGAGGTTTCCAAATTTGCTGGCATAGTGACTGCAGCACTTTCACAGCATCATCTTTTAGGATTTTAAATAACTCAACTGGAATTCCATCACCTCCACTAGCTTTGTTAATAGTGATGCTTCCTAAGGCCCGCTTGGCTTCACATTCCAGGATGTCTGGCTGGACTTAATCCTTGTTTAATCACAACACAAGGTATTCTCAGGGGACATCTGGGTATTCAGGGTTAGTTATTTTCAATTATTCCCAGTTTTACCCTCTTCCACCCAGACCTAAACTGCCAGGTAGGTTTTACAAGAATAGTGTCTGGTGCGGGGCTTCAGGTGGCAGAGTAAAATCAGAAATTCCCTTTGGCTTTGCATATGTTCCCTAAAGGCAATTTAAAAGAAACAGATCACAGCTAAACCTCAGGTCTGATTACAAAGTGACTCAGAGTCTTCATTAATTTCATCAAGACTCTTGAGAGTCCCTTGGACTGCAAGGAGATCCAACCAGTCCATTCTGAAGGAGATCAACCCTGGGATTTCTTTGGAAGGAATGATGCTAAAGCTGAAACTCCAGTACTTTGGCCACCTCATGCGAAGAGTTGACTCATTGGAAAAGACTCTGATGCTGGGAGGGATTGAGGGCTGGAGGAGAAGAGGACGACAGAGGATGAGATGGCTGGATGGCATTACTGACTCAATGGACGTGAGTCTGAGTGAACTCCAGGAGTTGGTGATGGACAGGGAGGGCTGGCGTGCTGAGATTCATGGGGTCACAAAGAGTCAGACATGACTGAGCGACTAAACTGAACTGAGAGTTAAAGTGCAGGCCAAAGGTTTCTTGAATTTCTATTTGTCCTCTTCACATCACCACTGGGGGTGGGAGAGGTTAGGGCAGGGGAGGAGACTACGTGTATACACTTCTCTCCATGTCCTGGTAAAAGCGGTGGGTCTTCCAGTCCTTGCTGAGCCTCACTCTAATATTTTAGAAGGGAAGCACTCCTCTTGTTTTACAAACTGATTTCTCAACAAACCCTGTCTGGTCTGCTAGAGCTTCACAGTTCCTCTAGCTGTATAATTTCAGATGCATTGCCTAAAAGCTAATAAAGCTGGTGGGCTTCCCTGTGGCTGACTGGTCGAGAATCCACCTGCCAATGCAAGAGATGTGGGTTCCATGCCTGGGTCAGGAAGAGCCCCTGGAGAAGGAAATGGCAACCTACTCCGGTATTCTTGCCTGGAGAATCCCATGCACAGAGAAGCCTGGAGAACTACAGTCCATGCGGTCACACGACTGAGCAACTGAACAACAAAAATTGTTCCATATATGTGTTTCAGTAACCTGAACTGCGACAACATCTCGTGTGTATTAACTCAGGACAGTTGTGTCTGACTTTTAACTGAAGATTCAGGACTAAACAATGATAATAACTCTGAGCACCCCTTCTTCCACCACAGTTCCAGGTTATATAACAAAAATCTCACAAACTGACTCATGAGAAAAACCCAGATTACTTCTTCCTGATCGTTTTTTCAAGGAAGTGTTTTTTACCCTGATTACTGAAGAGTAATCTTGATGCACTCAATAACATTAATGTCATTATTAATCAGCTGTAGAAGCAGCAACAGGATTATTTATTGAATGCATCCTAGATGTCATACACTTGTCAGGGAAATGCCCATTGTTCAATTTCTGAAACAAAGGCTATGGTCACCTCTTGTCAGGCAAAGACTCTGAGACTGTCTATGAGCAAACAGCTTATCTTAGTGGGCTGGGGAAGTTCTTGCTCTGAGATTGGTGACTTTCTGGAAGTGGGTGTGTCTAGGGACTGATAGCCATCTGTGTAGCTGGGTTACTACAGGCAACCTGGCTGACTCACCGACTTCTAGGAGCTGAGTTACTAAGTCACGTTGTTCCTGTTCAGTCACTAAGTCCTGTCCAACTCTTTGTGACCCCATGGACTGCAGCCTGTCCATCACCAACTCCTGGAGCTTGTTCAAACTCACGTCCACTGAGTCAGTGATGCCATCCAATTATCGCATCCTCTGTCGCCCCCTTCTCCTCTTGCTCTCAATCTTTCCCAGCATCAGGATCTTTTCTAAGTGACGTAGGTGCTGCTAATTGACATTAAGAAGCATGAGGCTATCACACTGATCAGTTAAGTTTCAGAAATTCAGTTGGAAAATGAGTTGTCATTTATCGGTGAGGATAAGTTTAAAATGTTATATTTCATTTACGTGTTTTATTTCACAAAATCCTAAGAATATAAATCATTCAACGTTTTCATTTTCTACATGGAAAAACTAAAGTTTAGCCCATCCAAGTAGTATGACTCATAAAACTCGGACTAAGATTTAAATGAGGATTCCAAACAACTTTACAATTAGTACTAGAACAGTCTTAAAGCTAGGGTTAAAATCATTTTAACTCTGAAGAATGTGAACTTATTGGAATCCCGTGTCTCTGTTCACTGAGTAAACTGTACCTACATGCTGAGTCGTCATGGAGGATGATGCTATAGGCTAAGCATACAGCACAGACAAATGCTTGTCCTCCTCAGCTGACATGCATGCTGTCTTCCACTGATGTTCGAATTCTGGCCTCTCCTCTTGCCTACTTCAAGATGTCTGTTGGTAAATAACCAACAGAATTAGATCCTTCTTTCCCAAGTCACCGGTCATTTACTTTTTGTCTTCATTGGGGGCTTGCCCTTTACTTTTCCCCTCATCCCTGGAAAATCAGATTTACATTTGATGGCCACACTTAGCTTGGCTGGCCAAAGAAGATGGAAATTACAGCTCCAAGTTCTAATTGAGTGATTGGCAATTTTCTAAAAGCAATTTGACACCCATTTTTCAGGCACACCAAATGAGTTTGTTTTCACCCTGTGCTTTAGTGTGAGGTACATCTTTTTTTCCCCAGATAACTTGACAGGAGGTGTTAACTTGTATTCAAATCCAAACAAAGTTTATGTTACAAGTCACATTCTCAACTTAGTTTATTTTGAACAAACAGAGAAGAAAACCTCAATAAATGGCAGTTTGAGATGCTCAGATGTCATCTAAAGAAGTGTGTTTTATAAAAGGGGCCGGGGGACATGGTAAAGAAATTTCACATGGATTATAGTAATCATGGTTGGGTGTGCAGCCTTCCAGCTCCCAGGCTGAATGCAATCTTAAATGAAAAGTTTAAAGACAACATTCATAGCATTAAACTAACTGATTAGGTTGAGGAAACAAACACAGAATTCCTTTTAAAAAGAAAACTGCCTTAATAAAACAGTGACTTAGCTAATTATCCAGTGATGATGTGTCCTGTATTTAAAAATCTCACAAATGGCTCAGAGATGATAAAGAAACTGTAGTGTTGTATGTGTCTGAAGAATGACTATATAATTATTTCCTGGATAATCAGAAACAATGCAGTTCTTGTAAAGTATTGCTTTATATATTAAAGATTTACATAATTATATGCACTACATGAATTAAATACTGAGAATAGATGTGTGGTTATTTCAAATGTATTGCTAAGAAACTATGCTTTCAAGTAAACAAAATGAAACATTTATTTGGCAAAACAGGATGGTCCTATTGGAGAAGGAAATGGCTGCCCACTCCAGCATTCTTGCCTAGAGAGCCACAGTCCATGCACTCACAAAGAGGCGGACATGACTGAGCGCCGGAGCTTGCACACACATACTATTGCCAGGATGAACATATATTTGACCATACTGTATATATTTTTATTTTATAAATTAAAGGCTTTTAGGGGATCTGCTTTACTAGGCACCAGTCAGGTTCTGTACAAAGTACACCGCCACACCTTAAGGTCTAGCCTGAGACCTGCCACAGAAGTAAGGACGCTTGTAGAGCACTCCTGCTGTGTGACATTGTACAGGTGGCAGTGATCAAGACCAACTCCAAGAAAAAGAAATGCAAAAAGGCAAAATGGCTGTCTGAGGAGGCCTTACAAATAGCTGAGAAAAGAAGAGAAGTGAAAAAGCAAAGGAGAAAAGGAAAGTTATAACCATTTGAATGTAGAATTTCAAAGAATACCAAGGAGAGACAAGAAAGCCTTCCTCAGTGATCAGTGCAAAGAAATAGAGGAAAACAATAGAATGGGAAAGACCAGAGATCGCTTCAAGAAAATCTGAGATACCAAGGGAACATTTCATGCAAAGATTGGCACAATAAAGGACAGAAATGGTATGGACCTAACAGAAGCAAAAGATAATAAGAAGAGATGGCAAGAATACACAGAAGAACTGTACAAAAAAGATCTTCATGACCCAGATAACCACGATGGTGTGATCACTCACCTAGAGCCAGACATCCTGGAATACGAAGTCAAGTGGGCCTTAGGAAGCATCACTACAAACAAAGCTAGTGGAGGTGATGGAATTCCATTTGAGCTATTTCAAATCCTAAAGATGATGTTGTGAAAGTGCTGCACTCAATATGCCAGCAAATTTGGAAAATCAGCAGTGGCTACCAGAGTAGAAAATGCGAGTTTCATTCCAATCCCAAAGAAAGGCAATGCCAAAAAATGCTCAGACTACTGCACAATTGAACTCAGCTCACATGCTAGCAAAGTAATGCTCAAAATTCTCCAAGCCAGGCTTCAACAGTACATGAACTGTGAACTTTCAGATGTTCAAACTGGATTTAGAAAAGGCTAATGTATAAGTATTGTTAAGGATACACTATGGACAAAGCCTGTGCTTTATATGTTTTTATTAATACATAAATTATATATCTATACTGTTCAAGTTTTATGAAAATATCAACATAAATTATATATAAAACATATATTTAAAACAGAGGCTTTTGTTCATTAGATATCCCTAATAATAGTAATTTATATTACTTTAAAACTGTTTATAAATAATACTGTAATAAAGAGTTTAATTTTGCCACTATGAAAAAAAGCCATTCAATTAGCCACACATGGTCATCTATCACTACCTGAATGCTGTCAAGTATTACTAGAGGGAGAGGAATTGATAAAGAAATATTCCTAACATTTCACTGGGAACAAGGACTGGTAGTCAGAATTCTAAGGAGACTATGCTGTTTGAAAAAAAAAAATTAATGGAATACAAGATGGAGCTAAAAAGCTATGCAGTGGGAGAAGTTTTGGATTGGCTAAAAAGTTTGTTTGGGTTTTTCCATAAGATGTTACAGAAAAACATGAACGAACTTGTTGGCTAACACAATATATGCGAGCTCTCTGCACCATCTGTTCAATTTTGCTGCAAACCTAAAAGTGCTCTAAAAAACAGTCTTTTTTTTTTTTTTTTTAAAGAAAACAGAAACAATGGTTGGATAAAATACTGAAACATGCTATAATACTTAGGACCCTTGAGAACATTATACCAAGTGAGAGAAGCCAGTCATAAAAACCACATATAGCATGATTTCACATATATGAAATGTCTAGAAGAGGCAAATCTATAGAGATAGAAAATAAATTAGTGGTTGGGCTGGGCGAATGGGGATGGGTGTCTGAATGAAATGGGGAATGACTGCTAAAGTGGGATTCTTTTGAGATGATGAAAATGTTCTGAAAGTTGTTGTGGCCACGGTTGCACAACCCTGTGAACATACTAAAAATCACTGAATTATACATATTACATGGTGAATTGGTGGTATGCGAATTGTATCTCAACGAAACTGTCATTTTCTTAAAAAAAAAAAAGAATAGGCTGAGGAACCAGAGATCAAATTGCCAACATCTGCTGGATCATCAAAAAAGCAACAGACTTCCAGAAAAACATCTACTTTTGCTTTATTGACTATGCCAAAGCCTTTGACTGTGTGGATCACAACAAACTCTGGAAAATTCAAGAGATGGGAATACCAGACCACCTCATCTGTCTCCTGAGAAGTCTGTATGTGGGTCAGGAAGCAACAGTTAGAACTGGACATGGAACAATACACTGGTTCCAAATCAAGAAAGAAGTATGTCAAGGCTGTATACTGTCACCCTGCTTATTTAACTTATATGCAGAATACATCATGAAAAACGCTGGGCTGGAAGAAGCACAAGCTGGAATCAAGATTGCCAGGTGAACTACAATAACCTCAGATATGAAGATGACACCAGCCTTATGGCAGAAAGCAAAGAACTAAAGAGCCTCTTGATGAAACTGAAAGACGAGAGTGAAAAAGTTGGCTTAAAGCTCAACATTCAGGAAACTAAGATCATGGCATCTGGTCCCATCACTTCATGGGAAATAGATGGGGAAACAGTGGAAACAGTGTCAGACTTTATTTTTCTGGGCTCCAAAATCACTGCAGATGGTGACTGCAGCCATGAAATTAAAAGACGCTTACTCCTTGGAAGAAAAGTTTTGACCAACCTAGATAGCATATTAAGAAGTAGAGACATTACTTTGCCAACTAAGGTCCATCTAGTCAAGGCTATGGTTTTTCCAGTAGTCATGTATGGATGTGAGAGTTGGACTATAAGCTGAGCACCGAAGAATTGATGCTTTTGAACTATGGCATTGAAGAAGCCTCTGAGAGTTCTCTGGACTGCAAGGAGATCACACCAGTCAATCCTAAAGGAAATAAGTCCTGAATATTCATTGGAAGGACTGATGTTGAAGCTGAAACTCCAATAATTTGGCCACCTGATGCGAAGAGCTGACTCATTGGAAAAGACCCTTATGTTGGAAAAGTTTGAGGGAAGGAGGAGAAGGGGACAACAGAAGATGAGATAGTTGGACGGCATCACCAACTCAGTGGACGTGAGTATGAGTAATCTCCAGGAGTTGGTGATGGACAGGGAGGCCTGGCATGCTGCGGTCCATGGGGTCGCAAAGAGTCAGTCATGACTGAATTGAACTGATAGCTCATTTACTCTGCTGCACAGCAGAAACTAACAACATTGTAAAGCAACTATACTCCAATAAAAATTATTTTTAAAAGAAATTATATAAAGTAAAAAAAAAAAAAACCCACAGGATTCCCATGATTAAGTCTCAAACTTAAAGTTTTCAAACTCTAGACTGAAGCTCTGTCTTGATGTTTATCTCTGTGTGCATTTGGTTTAACCCAACTCGTCTTCAGACCAGGGCCAGCAAAGTTAAGAGCACACCCCTGACCCCCTCCCCAAACCTGTCCCCATTGGCAGCACCCAGGGAGGTATTCTGCTTACAAAGAGACCACTTGAGTTACTGTATTGAGTATTTTCCCAGGTCCAATCTGTACATATATAAAATTAACCTTAAAAATTCATTCCAGTTCACCTAGTTGCAGACAAATACTGTTTTGATTCCACTTGTACTAGATACCTGCTGCTACTGCTAAGTCGCTTCAGTCGTGTCCGACTCTGTGCGACCCCATAGATGGCAGCCCACCAGGCTTCCCCGTCCCTGGGATTCTCCAGGCAAGAACACTGGAGTGGGTTGCCATTTCCTTCTCCAATGCATGAAAGTGAAAAGTGAAAGTGAAGTCGCTCAGTCATGTCTGACTCTTTGCGACCCCATGGACTGCAGCCTACCAGGCTCCTCCATCCATGGGACTTTCCAGGCTAGAGTCTGGAGTGGGGTGCCATTGCCTTCTCCAACGAGGTACCTAGAATAGTCAAATTCATAGAGTCAGAAAGTACACTGGCAGAGTGGTAAGGAGGGGGAATGGGGAGCTCGTGTTTAATGGGGACAGAGTCTCAGTTTCGGAAGGTAAAAAATCCAGGAGACGGATGATGGTGACATTTGCACAATGTTGAATGTGCAATTTACTTAACACCACTGAACTGTACAGTTAAGTATGGCTAAAATAGTATGTTTTACATTGTGTGACTTTGTGGCTCAGCAGTAAAGAATCCACCTGCAATGCAGGAGACCCAGGTTCAATCCCTGGATCAGGAAGACTCCCTGGAGAAGGGAATGGCGACCCACTCCAGTATTCTTGCCTGGGAAATCCCATGGACAGAGAAACCTGGTAGGCTAAAGTCCATGGGGTAGGAAAGTGTTGGACATGACTGAGGGACTACACAGTAACAACAAACCACAATAAAGATAATTTTTAAAAGTTATCAACTGAATATATAAACGAACAGCAAGAAGCCAGAATGTCACTACTGAAAAAGCAAAGCCCAAAACCATACAGCTTAAAAGAGCAATCCAAGGGCCTAGAAGAAAATCTTGTTCCTCAAATAATATTTTCTTAATGAAGTAGACTGTAACAGAATTTCTATTTGTCTTTAATAAAATCAAGGAGGTCATTCCATCTATTAAACAAGAATAGGTCAGGAAAAACAAAGTTCCAAGGATAAAAATTTCAACAGAACAAATAAAATCCAATCACTATAAGCCTTCAAAAGCTCAGGATGCTATAGAAAAATCAATCTGAATAGATGCCTACCATGTGGAGGGAATAGAAAGAGATGCTTTCTAATGTCACAGACAACAACGGACATTTAGAGTAGAATGTAGAGAATTGCCTTTGAATGATAGGATTGCCAGAGAAGATAAGAAAGCAGAGAAATGAGAAATGATCATCAAAATATAAAATAAAGAGATCAGCTACATTAAGCAAGTAAGTTCTGACTGCATCTAAAAAATGTAGGTAGTTAGACTCTAGCATGGAAGCAAGTATGGCATTCAAATGTGAACTGTGATATAAGTACTTTTTCATGAAGAGGAAAGAAAAGGGTTTCAAGTTTACTATATGTATATATATTTAAATATATATGGTGTTTGTGTGTATAGTTGTAGCTGTGTAGTCACTAAGTGGTGTCCAGCTCTCTGTGACTCCATGGACTGTAGCCCACCAGGGAAGCCCAAAACCAACACAAATCCTTCCATGAAGAGCAAAGCTTCAGTCTAGACCCAGAGCAACTCTAAAACAGACCCTCACACGCTGAGTCTTAGAATCTAGGAAAAACAGAGGTTAAAACATTTCTCTGTATTTCACAGGACTGCTGGAGAAGCCACCTAAGTTATGCTGAAGGAAGGTCCTTAGGCTAATGATGAGGACTATTTTTCCTTCTGTCTCCAGAGTCCATCTGTGACCAATCATATGAATTTTACAACAGTCAGCATCAATCTCCCAGTTCTTTGCGACCCCATGGATGCCAGGCTTCCCTGTCCATCATCAACTCACAGAGAGTGTTCAAACTTATGTCCATTGAGTCAGTGATGCCATCCAACCATCGCATCTTCTGCCATCCCCTTCTTCTCCAGCCTTCAATCTTTCCCAGCATCAGGGTCATTTCCAATGAGTCAGTTCTTCACATCAGGTGACCAAAGTATTGCAGCTTCAGCTTCAGTCATTCCCATGAACATTCAGGACTGATTTCCTTTAGGAATGACTGGTTTGATCTCCTTGCTGTTCAAAGGACTCTTGAGAATCTTCTCCAACACCACAGTTCAAAATCATCAATTCTTTAGCACTCAGATTTCTTTATTGTCCAACTCTCCCATGCATACCTGGCTAACAGAAAAACCATAGCTTTGACTAGACAGTCCTTTGTCAGTAAAGTAATGTCTCTGCTTTTAACATGATGTCTAGGTTGGTCATAGCTTTTCTTCCAAGGAGTAAGTTCCTTTTAATTTCATGGCTGCAGTCACCATCTGCAGTATTTTGGAGCCCCCAAAACTAAAGTCTCTCACTGCTGCCATTGTTTCCCCATCTATTTGCCATGAAGTGATGGGACCGGATGCCATGATCTTAGTTTTCTGAATGTTGAGTTCATGTTCACTCTCCTCTTTCACATTCATCAAGAAGCTCTTTAGTTCCTCTTTGCTTTCTGCCATAAGGGTGGTGTCATCTCCATATCTGAGGTTATTGATATTCCTCCCAGCAATCTTTTTTCCAGTTTGTGCTTCATCCAGCCCAGCATTTCTCATGATGTACTCAGCATATAAGTTAAATAAGCAGGGTGACAATATACAGCCTTGACATACTCCTTTTCCTATCTGGAACCAGTCTGTTGTTCCATGTCCAGTTCTAACTGTTGCTTCCTGACCTGCATATAGGTGTCTCAAGAGCCAGGTGAGGTGGTCTGGTATTCCCATCTCTTGAAGAATTTTCCAGTTTGTTGTGGTCCACAGTGTCAAAGGCTTTCATGTAGTCAATGAAGCAGAAGTAGATGTTTTTTTCTGGGATTCTCTTGCTTTTTCTATGATCCAATTCAAGAATAAATACCCATTGTGAGAAGAGGAGAGGCAGGTGACTGATTCTTTGCTTTGTTCTGATTTACCCAGTGGCTCTGTGGTGGTTACTCTAGATAGAATTATATTTAATTTTGAAGGGTAAGCTCTTGTTTTCAGCTGAACCATTATCTTCTTGCAGAAAACAAACTAAAAATAAGGCTTCCTAGAGTTATCTCATGGTGAAATCATTCTGAACCTCAGCTCACTCTTCCCATGAGCTGTTGTACTGAACTTTCTACTTTAGGTATCATCTTACTAGATTTTTTTTTTCTTATTTAGATCAAATTTCATTGAAACAAAAATTTTTCTACTGATACTGAATTCTCTGATCAGTTTCCCTTGCAGAATCTTCAGTGTCAGCCATTTAGAACTTTTAGAAATTCTACAAGGTCAACCTGACATTAAAATATTCTGAACTGCAGGCTGAACTCCCCCGTACATGTGAGCGCCACTACTGTCTGACTCTGCTGCTCAGCAGACTATGTCAAGCAGAGCTGTCACTGACTTTAGAAAAACAAGCAAACCATTCGATCATGTGGGGTCTGAAGCAAAGTTGGGAAGAAAAATCACAACAGTTTTCCCTTCTCCTGCATCTGATGCCAAAGCCAAATAACGTAGAATTATAGTAACTATTAAAACTCATATTGAATGTTTTACTGTTATAAATGTTTCAGAGTCTGTAACTATTTGTCATAATGACTCCATAGACTACATACTATAATCATACCCATTTTACAGGTGAATACAATAAGACATTGTGAGCTTAAGCAATTCCCCCAAGTGAAATGTCTAGTAAGGGACAGACCTTGAACTTGAGTGGCCTATGTTGAAGAGCATTATTTTCATAATGCTATGACCATCAATACCATTCTATAATAGGTACATTGAAAACTTTAGGTTTTTATTTATTTGGTTTTATTTGGGAATTTGAGGAAAACATTGTATTTGCTTTTATTTCGTACCATCAGAAATAATTTCCTTTCTATTAGCTTAAAAAAAAAAAAAACCTCTTTAGTTCCAGCTACCATAGAAGAATTCAGGGTTGTGGTGTATGTATGTTTTTTTAAGACAATGACTTAACATCCCCATGTCTATACTTATTAATTTGAGTCATTCTTACAGCCATCAAATCCAATGACCCTTCTACTGTGAGCTATTCTCATCAGACTATTAGGAGTGAGCATTTATTTAGTGCCTACTATCCATCAGAAACTATAATAAGGGCTTTAACTGATCCTTACTCCTCACATCCATCCTCTGATTAAGCATATTCATTATCTTCTTTTTATACATCAGGCTTAGAGTATATAACTTGCTCAAGGTTACAAGGGCGGAGCTGACACTACAAAATCTAATGTCTTCTGCCCCAAAGCATATTAACATATATTTTCTTTCTCTCTTATAAAAAGAGGAAGTTTCAAAAATAACATTCCAAATGTGTCAAATCTTCTGCATCATACCTTTAGAATATATATTCTTGGAAATCCCATTTTCCAGTATACACCTTCCTTCTAAACATTTTATTCTTATCAAACAGCTTTAGAAAGTATATCAGCATCTGCATTTTTCTCACATTGGGTAGGTAATCTGGTTTCAAGTTTCACTAGAGGGAATAATTGCAATTAGCTCCTTTCCTTAAAGAGAAAAAGGAGGAAGAAGAAAAAATGGCAGAAAAAGAAAGAATTGTAACCATTTGTTGATTTTACTGTGGATTCGTTAGTCATTAGTCAAAAACTAACTGATACTTTCAAATTGTGGTGCTGGGAAGAGTCTTGAGAGTGACTTAGAAGATCAAACCAGTCAATCCTAAAGGAATACTCATTGGAAGGATTGTTGCTGAAGCTCCAATACTTTGGCCACCTGATGGGAAAAGCCCACTCACTGGAAAAGACCCTGATGCTGGGAAAGATTGGGGGCAGGAGGAGAAGGGGACAACAGAAGATGAGATGGTTAGAGAGCATCACCGACTCAATGGACATGAGTTTGAGCAAACTCTGGGAGATAGTGAAGGACAGCCCAGTGTGCTGCAGTCCACGGGGTCGCAAAGAGTAGGACATGACTTAGCAACTGAAACACATGATAGGATACACAGTATTAAAAATGCACCATGTAAGTGCATTGGGTCTTTTCCTTGAGGAAACTGAGCAAATAATATCCACACTTAAGACACTAGTGGAGTGAATGAATGATTCAGAGGACAGAGGAGATTCAGAGGAGCGCCTTCCTAGGCACAGTCTCCCAGCTTTGTAAGCATCACTCTGCACCTTGTGTTCAGTGAACGGACACGCTATCTCTGAGAGGAAGACAAAGTATCTTACTACTTCACTATGCTGGTTAGTCCAGATGGGCCACAAGTGACCAATGGACTACTAATTAGTTTTAAATAAGAGATCTGAAGTTCAAGCTCAAGGCCCTAAGCATTCCTCCAAGTTTCACTCTTAATTCTGAAAAATAACATGTGGGAGATACACAGCGCTTTTGCCTTTTGAAGCTTGAGCAGGGGTGCGTCGTGCTCTGTAGAGAGTGGGGAGGCATGTCTTTGCTCCACAAGTTAGTTATAAGCACAGACAGATCCATAAAACAGTATTATTGAGTTAGATGAGAATGGTTGATGTTACTGTGGATTTTTTAGCTATGAAGGCGGGCCACCAGTCTTTCCTTTCTGTTTCTTCACGCTTTAGGACACTTTCTTGAAACACACATAGAACCTACTCTGTTGACTTATACCTGGCATCAGTGCCACCCAGGATCAGAGTCGGTCATTACACTGTGGTCTCACCCATCCTGAGGGGCTCTGGTTGTGGCTCCTGATAATTAATGTTGATTCTACAGAAGGGCAGTTACACAGCATACAAGAAATCCATCTTCTAAAGGTCAGTGAAAGGTAGAGGCAAGAAGTCAAATAAGTCAAAACCATAGAAGTTCGGTTTTATTTTTGTTTTAAACCCATAAATCTTTGTGAGTTGTTGGTTTTTCTTTTATGCTTTTGAAAGGCATAGTAAAAACATCCATACTTTAATACGGGTATTGTCTGAAAGTTAAATCTCCTGGTCTCGTTATAATTAGAATAGGAAGTGTGTTGCTTTTTTTGTTTTTGTTTTTTTTTTTTTTTTAATTTCTCTAGGAAGAGAATTGGCTTTGCTTAGAAAATATACCATTGGGGAATTTGGGAGAACTGTACGTTAGGGAGAGGGTGGAGCTGACACAGGGTGGGACCTGGGACTCTCTGCTGCAATACTTGTACCTGGACAAGCATCTGCCTGAGCAACAGATACAAAGAAACAACAGAAGAACTAAAAACCGTGTGATGTGTAGTGGGGATGAATTATGGACAATGAGATACAAAGAGACCAAAACCCCAACTGTCACTTTTGAGGAGTGACGCAGCACCCTGCATGCAGCAGCACCAAGGGGGCGGGCAGAGCACTTAAGTTGCCCCTCTGGCCAGACCACCGATCCACCCCCAGGCTCACCCCATCCAAGGGACCAGCTCACTCCCCCGCCCCCATGGAGGAGCAAGGGTCCCAGCAAAGCCGGGCCTGATTTTCTCACCTGGTCTTAACAGCTTACTCAAGAGCGCAAGAACCCAAGTCAGTAAACACTGGATAACTCTAGCACCCAGCTGTCACCTCCCTCCAGGACAGGGAGCATGAGGGCACGGCCGAACAAGAGAGGCTAGCAGAGGTGGAAGAAAGAAAGTCAAAGCCATGTTTGATGAAGTTTGAGGGAAGAGCAGGTTTGCATGGGTCCCCAGCCTTTTTGGCTCCAGGAACTGGTTTCGTGAAAGACGATTTTCCCGTGGATGGGGGTGGGGGCTGGTCTGGGGATGATTCAAATGCCTCACATTTCTGCTATTATTACATCAGCTCCCCCTCAGATCATCATTCATTAGACCCTGGAGGTTGGGGACCCCTAGATCAAGGGAAGCTGTGACCTGGCCAGGTGAAAAGCACTGGGCCACCATTCCACAGAGCTGGCTGAGCTCAGACGTGTCCTGGTGGGCATCAGGCGAAAGGGCCTGCCTTTCCAACTTGGGAAAAGAAAAAGGACATCAGAGCCAGGAACGGCCTCTTGAGAATCCCCAATGAAAAAGGAAGGGCACCCAGTTTTCCACCATACTTGGATGGGAGTTTGAAGCAAATTGCACTGAAATCTAAAGGGACAGGGTGACTCCAGCTAACCTTTGGGTTTTCTCATATAGGTAACTAGCCATGGTTTGAGTCTATATAGAGTTGATTTAAAAGTTCTGGCAAGAGACACGTGTACCCCAATGTTCATCGCGGCACTGTTTGTAATAGCCAGGACATGGAAGCAACCTAGATGTCCATCAGCAGATGAATGGATAAGAAAGCTGTGGTACATATACACAATGGAGTATTACTCAGCTATTAAAAAGAATACATTTGAATCAGTTTTAATGAGGTGGATGACGCTGGAGCCGATTATACAGAGTGAAGTAAGCCAGAAAGAAAAACATCAATTCGGCACTGTTTGTAATAGCCAGGACATGGAAGCAACCTAGATGTCCATCAGCAGATGAATGGATAAGAAAGCTGTGGTACATATACACAATGGAGTATTACTCAGCTATTAAAAAGAATACATTTGAATCAGTTTTAATGAGGTGGATGACGCTGGAGCCGATTATACAGAGTGAAGTAAGCCAGAAAGAAAAACATCAATACAGTATACTTACACATATATATGGAATTTAGAATGATGGTAATGATAAACCTGTACGCAAGACAGCAAAAGAGACACAGTTGTATAGAATGGCCTTTTGGACTCTGTGGGAGAGGGAGAGGGTGGGATGGGTTGGCAGAGTGGCAATGTAACATGTGCGATATCATAAGCGAAATGAATTGCCAGTCCAGGTTTGATGCAGGATGCAGGATGCTAGGGACTGATGCATGGGGATAATCCAGAGAGAGGGTGTGGGGCGGGAGGGTGGAGGAGGGGGTCGGGATTGGGAGTTCATGTACACTCATGGCTAATTCATGTCAATGTGTAACAAAACGAATACAGTATTGTAAAGCAAAACAAACTAAAAAATAAAAATTAATTAAAAAAAAAAAAATAAAAATAAAAGTTCTGGCAAACCTCATATTGCAAATGGCAGATGCACTGATGGTGACACAGTCATCTCAGCTATAAAAAGCCCCAGAACAGAACAAACATGGTTTTTAGTCCTGGTTACATGACCTACAGCAGATATGTCAGAGATAAGTCATTTAAATTCTGCTTGCTTTTCACCTTAAACAAAACCACACAACTCATGTTTAGAAGACTTGACATGACCATGCAATTCAATAATTAAGAGGAGAATGACTGGGAGAAACAAAAGGTGTTTAACAAATAACAAAGCCAAATATTTATAAAATGCTATTGTGTGATGTTGTAAACAGCATAGATGTATTAGATAACAGAAACACATCCCAGCCACACACAAATTCTATGAGCAGACACTCTAATTTTCTCAGTTCACAAAGGAAGAAGCCCAAAGCATAAATCTCAGTTTTGCATCTTTAAATGTCCAGCTTTTTTTTACACTGATTATTTTGGAAGTGTCAGCTTGGCGAGGCACAGTCCTCAGTCACTCCAGGGCACACATTATAATCTAAGATGCCACTGTGAAGGTGTTTTGTAGAAGTGATCCTAGTCCAGAACAAAGTGATGTTAATTGAGTACAGGTGACTGTCTCAGATCATCTGTGTGGGTCAGGGTCAATCTGAAGACCTTAATAGAGTGGAGACTTCCCTGGAGAAGAAAGTCTACCCTTGGACAATAGTGTCCACCCACTCCAGGGGTCCTTAGCCTGTCCCCCCTGAGGGCTGCCCTGCAGATTTTGGACCCTTGTCACCAACCCCCACAAGTGCACAAGCCAATTCCTGAAACACATCTCTAAATCTGTATTTATCCAATTAGCTCTGATTCTCTACTTATTTCCTGACTGATGTTCACAAAAGACCCATGAAGTCACCCCCAGACTAGTGTGTCCCCAGCTCCTTGAGCCTCAGCCCTCCTTTTCTTCCTCCCTTCAACATATTAAGGAACAGGCAGCAATATGCTGCTATCAAGCATGTTGTTTGTTTAAACGACTGTTTCATGAACCGAGCCAAGATCACTAAGCAGGTTTCCATCTACATAAGACTGAGTTTTTGATCATTATGAAAACCACCCCTGCCTCTCCTCTTCCATCACATTTGGTCCCCCGCATGGATGCCATCCTCTCGCCCTGGGATGTCATACGAAAGGAAGGACCTCGGGAATATCTTCCAGGTTTAATGTTGGACCACACTTCCATCATGTCACAGAACCAAAGCCTCAGACAAGTAGGCTTATGCTTCTCTCCCTCCAGAGGCCAAAGGCATGAAGTTTCCTGCCCTTCCAGGGTCCTTAGCATCACTCCTCACAGCTGTCGCCCGAGACGCGGACTTCAAGGAAGGAATCTCCCCACCATAGGTGCAGTGCTCTCACAGAAGTGAGGGTTGCCGTGGCCCCAGCGTCCTTACACCTTGCTCAGCAGCCTGCCCTCTGCAGGGCTGGCTCACAGACCCCGAGTTCCAGCAGCTACTAGTCACTCACATGTCAGAGAGAGCACAGGACCCTGCAGAGGCAAGTGAAGGGAGCCACCAGCACCCAAAGCTCCTGGTCTAGTAACTGCCCCCTTCTCCTTGAGCACTCATGGCGCTCGCATTTATCATCAGAACCCCTCATTAGCATGCTATAAATTACAGCAGAAAATGAAAAGGCACTCGAGAGGAAGGGAGAAATATGCATACTACTTAAAATAAGATGGTAATTAGCTTATCCTCGTCCCTCTGAGCCGGCGGCACTGGCTGTTTCAAATAAGTGTCAATAACAGTGCTAAATGAACTCAAGACGCAAGTGAATACTAAACTGACCTAATTTAGAGATTTCCAAACTGGTTTATGAAGGTAGTTACTGTTACCAGGGAGACTGGAATCCTTAAATATGCGAAAGGTGAGGGAGAGGGCTAATTTTATGAGTCAACTTCAGGATGCCAGGGCACAGCGCCCAGATATTTAATCCAACATTATTCTAGATGTTTCTGTAAAGGTGGTTAACACTTAAATCAGTGGACTGTGAGTAAAGCACATGCCCTTGTAGCATGGACAAACCTCATCCAATTAGCTGAATTTCTAAAACAAAGACCAACCTTCAGTTCAGTTCAGTTCAGTTGCTCAGTCGTGTCCGACTCTTTGTGACCCCATGAATCGCAGCACGCCAGGCCTCCCTGTCCATCACCAACTCCCGGAGTTCACTCAGACTCACGTCCATTGAGTCCGTGATGCCATCCAGCTATCCCATCCTCAGTCGTCCCCTTCTCCTCCTGCCCCCGATCCCTCCCAGCATCAGGGTCTTTTCCAATGAGTCAACTCTTCGCATGAGGTGGCCAAAGTACTGGAGCTTCAGCTTCAGCATCATTCCTTCCAAAGAAATCCCAGGGTTGATCTCCTTCAGAATGGACTGGTCTGAAAGACCAACCTTACCTAAGTAAGAATGAGCCCATGCAGCTGACTGGCCATCTCTGGAGTCCAGTTGTAACTCTTCGCTGAGTCTCCCAGCCATCAGATTGTGGATTTACCAAGCTTCCACAAACTCTGAACCAGTGCCCTAAAATAAATCCCTCTCTTACACACACATGAAAGTGAAAATGAAAGTTGCTGAGTCGTGTTCAAGTCTTTGCGACCCCATGAACTGTAGCCCACCAGGCTCCTCTGTCCATGGGATTTCCCAGGCAGGAATACTGGACTGGGATGCCATTCCCTTCTCCAAGGGATCTTCCCAAAACAGGGATTGAATCCAGGTCTCCCGCATTACAGGCGATTTCTTTACCAGCTGAGCCACAAAGGAAGCCTTCACAGTCTATAAGCTCCATTTCCCTACAGAACTCCCCCTAACACAGTGAGTAAATTGACAGCATTGGAAATGACTAAGTGAGCCTTAGAAATATAAAACATGAGAGCCCAGCTGCATTCATAGACCAATTTCTGCTTTCGCCAAATAGCTTAGCTGACGTTTGTGACGTTAGCGCACCCAAAGGAACAATCCTTATAAATACATGCAGAGCCACCCTGCAGGTAGGGCTCTGAGGAGGACCCTTCCCCAAAGCGTCCCCCCGCCCCCGTCCGCTCAGGTTACTATTAACAAAATCCCGCACACTGGATGGCTTATAAACAACAGCAATGTATCTCTCACAGTTCTGAGGGCTGCATGTCGGAGATACTATCTCAGCAGTTGGGTTGGGGGTGAAGATCCTCTTGGGTCACCAACGGCCAGCCTCTTGCTGCGTCCGCACAGGGAAAAGCCGAGGGAGCGGGTCTCGGGTATCTTTTATAACAGAGTTAATCCCTGACGAGGGCTCCACCCTCATGACCTGTGACCCTCCCAAAGCCCCGCCTCCTCACAGCATCACCTTATGGCATTTTGTTTCAACATATGAACTTGGGGAGATGTATACATTCAGACAAAACTGCCTTCCAAAGAGTGCATGCTGATTCCAGGGCTGAAAACTGCCAAACTCCAGCAGAGTTTCTGTGCTCCGGGACTTGCCTAGAAGGAGGGACAACCCCTAGAAATCTGAGAAAGCAGCCATTCTTAAGCCCAGCTGATATTTATCAAACCCTTCATCACAGGGAGATAATACATAGTCCCTGGTGTGGTGGAACTCCGAGTCTGAGGAGAAGTAGATGTTCAAATAATCATGCGGATGAAGGTTTAATTACAAGGAGGCGCTAGCGGTGAAGACAATGGCACCCCACTCCAGTACTCTTGCCTGGAAAATCCCATGGGCGGAGGAGCCTGGTGGGCTGCAGTCCATGGGTCGCTAAAAGTCAGACACGACTGAGCGTCTTCACTTTCACTTTTCACTTTCATGCATTGGAGAAGGAAATGGCAACCCACTCCAGTGTTCTTGCCTGGAGAATTCCAGGGATGGTGGAGCCTGGTGGGCTGCCGTCTATGGGGTCGCACAGAGTCGGACACGACTGAAGTGACTTAGCAGCAGTGGTGAAGAACCCACCCACCAACGTAGGAGACATAGAAGACGCGTGTTCAATCCCTGGGTGGAGAAGATCTGCTGGAGAGAGGGAGAGCAATCCACTCCAGTATTCTGGCCTGGGAAATCCCATGGAAGCAATTTAGCTGGCACACACACACAAACTAAGAAAAGTGCTGTAAAGAAGGATGCCCGGTTACTGAGTCCTCTGAAACCTGGCTGCAGAGTGAGACATGCAGACCAGCAGCCTTGACACTACCTGGGAGCTAGTTAGGAAAAAAGGATCTCTGGCCCACCCAAACCTGCCTGTTAGCAGCTCCTCCAGGTGGTTCACATTCATGTTAAACTGAGAAAAAACTAGCTTCAGGGACAAAAATGAATAAATAAAAACTGCTTTTCTGTAGATGGAACATTCGAGCTGAAATCTCAGCATTTCTATGGGAGGGTGGAGACTATAAAGAGCCCTGAGAGAACTTTTTGAATGATAGAACTGTTCTATATTTTGATTGTGGTGGTAGATACATGGATGTATGCATTTGTCAACGCTCATCACAAGGCACATTTAAAGTGGTGAATTTTATTTTATGAGCTTTGGGTAAAGAATCTGCCTGCAATGCAGGAGACACATGAGATGTGGGTTCAATCCCTAGTCAAGAAGATCCCTGGAGAAGGAAATGGCAACCCACTCCAGTAATCTTGCCTGGAGAATCCCAGGGACAGAGGAGCCTGGCCAGCTTCAGTCCACAGGGTTGCAAACCACTGGACATGACTTAGTGACGAAGCAGACACACATCACGTAACACATTTAAATTGATGGGTTTTATGTTATATAAATTAACCTTCAATAAAGCTGAAGGAAAAAAGTCAAAAGAAAAAAAGGTAAACAGTATTCACTTCTATGCAGCCATCACCATTGCTAACGAGCAAACATTTCCAAGTCTTTCCCCTCACATCTTGAAGGACTGTCCTCTCCTGTCCCCTTGCAGTTGGATCTGGCCAAGTGATGCTTGGCTAGTGAAACACGGCCAGGAAGGCCCTGGGTCACTTTGGGGTGGAAGGTTGGAGAACCATAACATTGGTGGCCATCCTTTTCCTGTCATGGTTGTCAGTCTACTTGTGGTTTCATAGTTAATAGGGAACCTAAATCAGAAACTCCAATGTACCTGAAGCAAACATGTAGCTTGCATGACTGATAAGCTTTGTTGCACTAAGTTCCTGAGATAACCTGGCAGGACCAAAATCAACTACTAATTCATGCCTATGCTCACGCTAGACTGTAACCTTTTTGAAGGCAGGGAGCATGTCTGTCTTCCTCACCATAAATCACAGCACATGGAACTCGGTATACTCAAGAGCGATTTACTGTATGAATGAATGAATAAATAAATATCATTTTCATGTGATTTTACAGTTTCTATTTGTATTCTACTTTACAAATATAAAAATACAGTGACTTTCTTTATATTTTTAGCAAACATTCGAATATATATATTTACCTATCAGCATAAAGAATTAAACAGTACCCACACCCTTATAGGGCTTCCCAAGTGGTATAGTGGCAAAGAATCCACCTGCCAACACAGGAGACATAGGTTCACCTGCTGGGTCAGGAAGAGCCCCTGGAGGAGGGCACAGCAACCCACTCCAGCATCCTTGCCTGGGAAATCCCGGGACAGAGGAGCCTGGTGGGCTGCAGTCCACGGGGTCGCACACAAATGTACACGACTGACATCTACACACACGTGTATTCCCTTTTACCTCCCAGGCTATAATTTAAGCTCAAATTTTTAACACCTGCCCCCTTCCCACACACTCAGGTTTTGTTGATTTTTATTTTAACAACTATAATTTTATACCCTGAGATTTAGTAATTTTATTTTACAACTCTCATTTTTTGAAATCATTCTGAATATATGGAATTTGTGTGTACAAACTCAGCCATGATTAGACTTAACAATAAGTCCTGTGTTTCTCGCTCACCACTGTTTCCTCTTTTCTTGAGCTCTTTTATTCTGATTCATTTGTTGTTTGCAACACCTCCTCAAGAATTTTTTGTTAGGAAAAAAACACACAATGAATAGTGTGTCTCTGAATTCTTCCATGTCCAAGTTTAAACTGCCTTTGCACTCACATGAGTGAGAGTTTGTTTAGATACTGAAATGGAGTCATGCTTCACTTGCCTCAGAAAACCATGTAAATATTCTATCTCTGTCTGGAATTCAGTTTTCAGTTCAGTTCAGTCACTCAGTCATGTCCGACTCTTTGTGACCCCATGAATCGCAGCACGCCAGGCCTCCCTGTCCATCACCAACTCCCGGAGTTCACTCAGACTCACGTCCATCGAGTCAGTGATGCCATCCAGCCAGCTCATCCTCGGTCGTCCCCTTCTCCTCCTGCCCCCAATCCCTCCCAGCATCAGGGTCTTTTCCAATGAGTCAACTCTTCGCATGAGGTGGCCAAAGTACTGGAGCTTCAGTTTTAGGGATGAGAAATCTGATATCTGGTTGATTGTCTTTTCAATGTGGATGGACTGGGGGGTGTGGGGGTAGCCCACCTCATTTGAAAGCATTTGAATTTTCTTTTCTTTATTATTGGAATTTAGAAATTGCATTGGCTTCCCTGGTGGCACAGACAGCAAAAAATCTGTCTACAATGCAGGTAACCCAGGTTGGATCCCTGGGTTGGGAAGATCCCTAGAGAAGGAAAAGCCAACCCACTCCAGTATTCTTGCCTGAAGAAAACCATGGACAGAGGAGCCTGGCAGGCCACAGTCCATCAGGTCGCAAAGAGTCTGACACGACTGAGCACGCATGCATGTAGGCAGGACCCTCTCAGGAAACACTGTGTCTAGCTTCTTAGGAAAGCCCCTCTCCCCAGCCCTTTGCCAGTGCTGAATTACGTGATGTAGACTCTTCCCCAACATCCCCCTCCCCCAGGAAATCACAATGTCTTCTTCTGAAACCAAAATGCCTCAAAGACTGGGACCTACTGATGAGATCACCTTTCTTCCTGCCCAATTTTTGCCCTCATGTGTCTTGGGTCATTAAAATGGGATTTAGAGAGTGAAGGTACATTTGTATGTTTAAGGCTCTCTCTAGAAACCAAGAGGCGGTGGGGGCGGTGGAGGAGGGGGGCAGATATGAGACAAGCCATTCTGCCCCTGAGAGTTACTGCCACTGACACATTTCCCAGTACTACGTCCTCCACCGGGAACACGAGGGGAATGGAACTGAATGAATTCCATTTTGAACAATGAATTGAACATGACTGTTCACAAGAGTCCCAGGGCTCCATTGTAAATGGTAAAGGTTATAGAAACCTTCTTTATTGAGCTAACTGTCTAATGAGAGACACTCCCAGCACTGGAGTCGCAAATATTTTCTGAGGATGCTACCGATAGAAACCATGTATTTGGAGGGTGTCATCATCAAAGGTCCTGAAAAAAGAAGGATCAAGTGGCGGGCATAGATTAGGCCATGAAGAGGCTTCATTTAAAAGCTGAGAGCAAAACTGCAGTCCTTTCATCATTACTGTAAGGAGACTTCAGACACACCCACCTTGGCTGGCAGAGCCCTGGTCCACATGGTAAAGAGTATAGATTTCTCTTTTGCTAGGTTTACTTCATTCCTAATCAGCTGCACAGCTTCAAATTAGCTTTGCCGTTTATTGGCCTCTCTCAGCCATAAAAGTGTCCTTTCTCTCTTTTGATAGTAGGTGCCCCATCTAAAGCAACAGGAAAAAGCTCCCACTCAAAGGCTGCCTCCGCCTTACCCTCTGACCCCACTTCAAGACATTCATCATAGGATTCAAAGGGAAGTGAAAATCAGCTTCCCAGGTGGCGCTAGTGGGAAAGAACCCAGCTACCAATGCAGGAGATGAAAGAGACTCGGGTTCGATCCCTGGGTTGGGAAAATCCCCTGGAGGAGGGAATAGCAACCCTGTCCAGTATTATTTTCCTGGAGAATCCCATGAACAGAGCAGTCTGGTGGGCTACACTCCATGGGGTCACAAAAGAGTCGGACACGACTGAAGTGCCTGAGCACACACAGCACAAAATGAAGCCAGGGGAGTGCAGCATACCTTGCAGGTTGCATTTCCAACCTGAGAGGGTCTTCAGGGTGGAGCCACAGGGATGACGTTCAAGGGCAGCTGGGAAGCCTGAAGTTCAGTCCACACTGGACTGATGTCCTGCATTTGAGAACACAGACTCAGAGAGTGGTGGCATTAAACTCTAAAATATTCGAGGGGGAGGGGATAAATTTTATCATATAACTTTAGATCTATGATTGGATGTTGAGCATTAAGATGTTCTGAGATATTCAAAATCTATCATTTGATGCAGGGAACCCAAAGCTGGTGCTCTGTGACAACCTAGAGGAGTGGGACATACGTATACCTATGACCATTTTCAGAATGATGTATGGCAAAAACCATTACAATAGCGTAAAATAATTATCTTACAATTAAAAACAATTTTTAATGGAAGAAAAAACACAGTCAGTACTAGAGAGTGAAAAATCAAAAATCTGTCATTTGGGGTGTTGCACCATTGGGTATGAATCTGACACCATGAACACCTGGCTGTGTAGAAACGACACCTGGCTGTGTAGAAACGTGTGTGATGGTCATGATTCCTGAGATCAAGGCTCCAAATGGTTATAACTGGTTTCTTTCCTCTAGTTCATTAAACTTCTGTTGTTTCACCCACGTGGTGCAAGATGATGAGTTTAACTTTCTGTTACTCTCTACTGAAATTATTAAGAAAAATAACGATTTCCCCTAAATTTTATGTTGGCTGCTTGGCTTGAGCTTTGGAAGAGGGCCAGTAAGTCTGAATTCTCGTGAGCAGACCTGGACAAGACTGTATTTTAGTTGTCCAAAGAGTTCATTTTCATGTTAATAAACTTGTCCTGTGTATTGAGTATGGAGTTCTACAGACCCAGTTCAAATCGTGACTCTAGAACTTCAGTTCAGTTCAATTCAGTCATTGAGTCGTGTCCAACTCTTTGCAACCCCATGGAATGCAACACACCAGGCCACCCTGTCCATCACCAACTCCCAGAGTTTACTCAAACTCATGTCCATTGAGTCAGTGATACCATCCAACCATCTCATCTTCTGTCTTCCCCTTCTCCTCCTGCCTTCAATCTTTCCCAGCATCAGGGTCTTTTCTAATGAGTCACTTCTCATCAGGTGGCCAAAGTATTGGAGTTTCAGCTTCAGCATCAGTCCTTCCAAGAAATATTCAGGACTGATTTCCTTTAGGATGGATTTGTTAGACCTCCATGCAGTCCTAGGGACTCTCAAGAGTCTTCTCCAACACCTCAGTTCAAAAGCATCAATTCTTTGGTGATCAGCTTTCCTTATAGTCCAACTCTCACATCCATGCATGACCACTGGAAAAACCACAGCCTTGACTAGACGGACCTTTGTTGGCAAAGTAATATCTCTGCTTTTGAATATGCTGTCTAGGTTGGTCCCAACTTTTCATGGCTGCAGTCACCATGTACAGTGATTTTGGAGCCCAAGAAAATAAAGGCTGTCACTGTTTCCACTGTTTCCCCATGTATTTCTTATGAAGTGATGGGACCAGATTCCATGATCTTACTTTTCTGAATGTTGAGGTTTAAGCCAACTTTTGTCACTCTCCTCTTTCACTTTCATCAAGAGGCTTAGTTCTTCTTCACTTTCTGCCATAAGGGTGGTGTCATCTGCATATCTGAGGTTATTGATATTTCTCCTAGCAATCTTGATTCCACTTGTGCTTCATCCAGCCCAGTGTTTCTCATGACATATTCTGCATATAAGTTAAATAAGCAGGGTGACACTATCCAGCCTTGATGTACTCCTTTCCCTATTTGGAACCAGTCTGTTGTTCCATGTCCAGTTCTAACTGTTGCTTCCTGACCTGCATACAGATTTCTCAAGAGGCAGGTCAGGTGGTCTGGTATTCCCATCTTTTTATGAATTTTCCAGAGTTTGTTGTGGTCCACACAATCAAAGGCTTTGGCATAGTCAATAAAGCAGAAATATATATTTTTCTAGAACTCTTGCTTTTTCAATGATCCAATGGATGATGGCAATTTGCCCTCTGGTTCCTCTGCCTTTTCTAAATCCAGCTTGAACATCTAGAACTTCATGGTTCACATACTGTTGAAGCCTGGCTTGGAGAATTTTGAGCATTACTATGTTAGCATGTGAGATGAGTGCAATTGTGCGGTAGTTTGAGCATTCTTTGGCATTGCCTTACTGATTATGTAACTATAAGTGGACAAAGCTCACAAAAACTCAGTTTTATAATAAATGGAGAGAACATTTATCTTATGACTGGGTTGTCATAGTAATTACAGGTCATACTGCTACCATGCACAGTATGACAGAGAATACTAAACAACTAAAAAGGTAACATGTTAGTTTTAATTTTTATTCTAATATTTTATAATAATTTCCATAATTTATAATACTTCACTCATATCATTTTAATCAATCTCAAAATATCCTGGTGAGTGTAAAATGTCAGGATTTATTTCATGTCTTTAACTAATCACAAGGAAGGCAAAAAAAAAATCATTATGGGCATTCTTTTAATTGACTGGAGGTAATTTAAAATAGCATCACCAACTCAATGGACATGAATTTGAGTAAAGTCTGGGAGATAGTCGAGGACAGAGGAGCCTGGTCCATGAGGTCGCAAAGAGGACAGCAGTTAGCAACTGAACAAGAGCAGCAATTTTAGACACCAGGACACATTACAGCTTTATTAAAATGAAAATATTTTACTTTTAATTGCTTTCAGGAACTTAAGTATGTGAGCGCTGGCTGACAGAACTTGACTTGCCTTTGAGAACTCCTTGGACAATTAGAATACAATTCTGTTTAGGTCTACTAACTGAGGGTTCGGCACTATTGGTCCTCCTGCTGCCTGATTTTCTGTTGAATTTAGCTCAGCGTGACTTTGCAACTATAAAAATAAAAGGTCTGCTCATTTCTTGCTGTTATTGAAGGCTGACCTGCACAGTAATACTCATTTACCAAGATACTACTTTCCTGTTTAATAAAAATACTCATTTTGAGAGTTACCAAAGATAATCTACCTCAAGATACAGCTTTATATGAATTTTCCTCTGAGTAAATGAACATAGCACTCATTTAAACGGTCCACCAAGGGCCAAGCGGTTGTGTATTGATGCTTCGGGAGACTGTGTCTCTAGGGACTGCAGCCTGCCAGGCTCCTCTGTCCGTAAGATTCTGCAGGCAAGAATACTGGAGTGGGTCGCCACTCTTTTCTCCAGGGATCTTCCCAACCCAGGGATCAAACCCACATCTCTTACATTTCCTGCATTGGCAAGCGGATTCTTGGAAAGACTACATTCGAGAATAATTTTTAAAAAGAAACCTAGCTGAGGGTTTTGTGTGTTTTATTTGCCAGTTTAGCAGTCACTTCTTTTTTGTTATGGCCATATTAAATTATTACAGAATTATATAATGCTAAAACTTGGCAGAATTTAACAGCCCATGTAATTCAAAGATCATCATTTTGCAGATTAAAATAAATCAAATCAGAACTGAAGTGCAAGAGGTTAAGTGTGTGGCCCAAGACCACACAACTAATACATGGCACATGCTCAAATTCTTTTTTTTCAATTCCACAAATATTTCCTGAGTTTTCATTACATTCAAGGCACTGAGCTCAGTACTGGGCAGATAAAAATATGAGTAAGGAATCACGGAGCCCTGGGGGAACACTTCTCCAACTCCACTTTCTTAATTTTTAGTGCTTTCTCCATCTCTGAACCCTGAGGATGTATATCCCAAAAGAAGAAAGACCATCCATCCTCAAACTGAATTCCTTAATAGCAGCTGAAGTTTAAAATCTCAAGTTAGATACTTAGCTCTAAGAAGGAGAAAGAGAGAGGGAAATTTTAGATTGGCCTGAAGTAATGTTTTTAAATAGGAAAGTATATGATAGTTTGTGACCCAGAAAAAAAGTAGAACTTGCTTAGCCTGGGAGGCTCATTTTAAGTTAAAATTAAGTCATGGTCTGATGATGCTTTTAAATTAAAATTTTACTACTTAGCCATGTAAAGTATTTGATTTTTGAAAAGACTTCCTAATCAAGTAATTAACAAAAAAAAATACAAGGACATTTATAAAATGTGGAGAGAGACGAAGAAGGGCATACTGCTAACTGTTGCTGCTGCTAAGTCGCTTCAGTTGTGTCCGACTCTGTGCAACCCCATGGACGGCAGCCCACCAGGCTCCCCTGTCCCTGAGATTCTCCAGGCAAGAACACTGGAGTGGGTTGCCATTTCCTTCTTCAATGCATGAAAGGGAAAAGTGAAAGTGAAGTCGCTCAGTCGTGTCCGACTCTTAGTGACCCCATGGACTGCAGCCCACCAGGCTCCTCCATCCATGGGATTTTCCAGGCAAGAGTACTGGAGTGGGGTGTCATTGCCTTCTCCGGAATAAGGACATAGCCAGTTTTAATTCCTTGCCAAGTGGAAGACTTTCTTCCAGTCTTATTTTAAATTACATATTGGTCTCTCTGAGAGAGGAAAAAATGACTTCTCATTCTCACATTCCTAGCCAAAAAAAAAAAGTCACAAAGCAACACAAAATGGTCTCGGCCATAAATATTTGTTGCTCTAAGCATGTGAAAACACAGCCATCTATGACTGGACCCTTCAAAGGGCTGATGAGTACCACTCTCTGGGGCCGACATCCCATCACCCAGGTAACTGATTCTTACTGTATTTTGGTCTCAGGCAAACTGAGCAAGTAATTTTCTCCTTGGTTCTGCTTTATTATGTGAAACAAAAAGAATTCCTCAAAAATATGGGTTATTCATATATTATCCTAACAGGCCCTGCTCTCCATCTGACTCATAAAATTGATGGGCACCCCTCAGACTGGGACTGACGGGACGAGGCGGCTGCCAGCATCATTTCACACATTGACACGCCTTGTGTTTTTATATCTTTGGTCACTTTCTGTTTTCTCTTGAGTGATTTCTATGTGAGCACCTGTTTAGAATTTAGTCATAAAGAGCCACTTGCATCAAACATACGCTGTCAAATGTGACCCTTCATTTCAAAGTTAATAGATATTAGGTAACTGGGCTGGGGGTGGGAGGAGCTGCTAATGGTTTTGAGTTTAAGAGGATGAGCTGAAAAGGTGCTGTTGACTATGCCAAATATGATGGACATAGTCAGTTACACCCGTCCCATTCTGGTTCTGCTTCAGGGTTCAGAGTTCAATTAAACACCTGAAGTGCTAAATATAACCTGTGCAAGCAATGGTTTGGCTCACAGGATCAGCTTGTTATTTTCTGGGAGTTAATCACTTGCTCTAGCTAATTGTCTATCTCTGAAAAAAAGCTGATTTTTCCAACAAATAACTAAAAAAAATTAAGTCTCCAAGTTTACTGCTCTGAGAAACTAATCAGCTCTTCAGAAGAGAACATTTTTCTATATTCATGTTTAATGACTAGTTTGATGTGTGTTAATTGCTCTTCACATAGTGAGAGTTATTTAGGGTTAATTGTACAATATTTTACATGTGGAGACTTGTGATTGTGTTAGCCTTTGACCCAATTCAACACTCCTTGATTTTTAATAGCACTCTTTACTTCTCTCGCCACTTTTTTGAGGACATCTTCACCTTCAAGAAAGGGAAGAGGGGAAAGGGGGAGGAATGACCTCGAGCAGTTCACTTTAACAGCTATTTATTGTGCCTCCATCACGCTCAAATTTAAGGGCAGAGTAGAGCAGCAAACACCAGCTCCTGGTTCTGTCTCTAAGGAGTTAATGGTACAGTCATAGGAGCTTCCCCTGCTGGCTCAGATGGAAGGAATCCACCTCCAATGGAGGAGACTGGGGTTCGATCCCTGGGTCAAGAAGATGCCCTGGAGGAGGGCATGGCAACCCACTGCAGTATTCTTGTCCATGGGATTCCCATGGACAGAGGAGCCTGGCGGGCTACAGCCCATGGGGTCACACAGAGTCAGACACAGGGAGTGACCGAGCAGCACAGAGCACATAGTTGCTTTACAGTGTTTTGTTAGTTTCCGCTTCTTCTCTTTCCTGCTGTGTTCTTCTGTGGTATCATTTTCAAGTCCCCAGAGTTCATTCCTGAGAGGGGTCCTTAATTCTAGGTCTAATGGTTTTTCCAGTGGTCATGTATGGATGTAAGAGTTGGACTATAAAGAAAGCTGAGTGCCGAAGAATGGATGCTTTCAAAGTGTGGTATTGGAGAAGACTCTTGAGAGTCCCTTGGACTGCAAAGAGATCCAACCAGTCCATCGTAAAGGAGATCAGTCCTGGGTGTTCATTGGACAGACTGATGCTGAGGCTGAAACTCCAATATTTTGGCCACCTGATGCGAAGAGTTGACTCATTGGAAAACACCCTGATGCTGGGAGGGATTGGGGGCAGGAGGAGAAGGGGACAACAGAGCATGAGATGGCTAGATGGCATCACCGACTCGATGGACATGAGTTTGGGTGGACTCAGGGAGTTGATGATGGACAGGGAGGCCTGGCATGCTGCAATTCATGGGGTTGCAAAGAGTCGGACACGACTGAGCAACTGAACTGAACTGAATGGGGGAACATTCTCTCACAGAGAAACAGGTGGTTTTTCAGTCTCAAAGGGGAGTTAGCAAATGGTTTCAGTAAAAGCACAGACAGTAATCAATGTTGGCTTTGTGGACGTACAGGCTTTGTTGCTAAGTTGCTTCAGTCGTGTATGACTCTCTGTGACCCAATGGACTGTAGACTGCCAACCTCCTCTGAACACGAGATTCTGCAGACAAGAATACTGGCGTGGGTTGCCATGCTCTCCTCCAAGGGAGCTTCCCAACCCAGGGGCGAACCCTGCATCTCCTACTGGTTGGCAGGCGGGTTCCTCAGCACTAGTGCCATCTCCAGTTATGGACACTCACAATCTGAATTTTGCAGAAAGTTCACATATAATAATGGATTATCCATCTCTTGATTCTTTTCACCCACTGCAGTATTCTTGCCTTTATGTTTCTAGATTCTGCTGTGACTATGTCATTTTTCTCTACCACGAGATGCTGATCTGGTTGCGACTACTAATTATCCTGACTCTATTACTTGATCGACTATTTTCATATTAACTCCTGTGCATAGTTGATATATGTTGTCTTATTTAATTTTGACAGCCATCCCAGTTGGTATAGATAAGAACACCAACACAGAATAGTCAATAGCCTGGTTTTAGAGATGTGAAATTTGCTGAGACTAGATCTTATGTTCTTACTGCAAAAAAAATCGTAATGATTATGAGGTAATAGATGTGTTCATTTCTGTGATTGTAGTAATCATTTCACAATGTATACATACATCAAATCATCATGTTGTATACCTAAAACACATACCATTTTCATTTGTCAATTATACCTTAGTAAAGCTGGGTGAAACAAGAAAACCAACACACAGAGTTAAGGACTTTGCCCAAGATTGCACAGTTTTTAAGTGGAAGATACAAGATTCAAATCTATTGGAATATGGCACACCACTTCTCTTGAAAAAAATGTATGACTTCTATTGTTGTGGCTGTTGTTCAGCCGCTCAGTCATGTCCAACTCTTTGCAAAGCCATAGACAGCAGCACACCAGGCTTCCCTGCCCTTCACTATCTCCCAGAGCTTGCTCAATCTCATGTCCATTGTGTCAATGATGCAACCATCTCATCCTCTGCTGCCCTCTTCTCCTCCTCCCAAAAAATCTTTCCCAGCATCAAGGTATTATATCTTCTCCCAATAATTTATTCTTTTCTTTGGTTTTCCTCAAACACAGCTATCTATTAATATGATGACTTTCTCATTTTCACTGCTTAGGGTCATCTTTGAAGCTTAGTTCTGGTAATCGCATCTAATTATATTTTCCCATTATAACTATGTATTGACTTTTTAATCATCATAGTAGGTGAGATCAAAGAATCCCTTAGCATAATTGAAGCCTATTAATTTAATTCTTAAAATCTGTACTAATTAAAGTGGATTCAAAATAATAACAGCAAATATTTTTGAGCTAGGCTCAGGAAAGAGTCTTTACATATGTTTCACTCTTTGCTCATTTAGTCTTTATTATTCCTATGAGATGAATAGTATTTTCTCCGTTTTAGAGCTGAAAACTAAATTACAGAGAAACTACACAGTTTACCTAGGATTCCACAGGTAATAAATGGAAGAGCCAGAATATGAACAAAGCCAACCTGACCTCAAGTCTATGCTTTATTAAGCTAAATAAAGTACAAAGTACTCATAACAAAAATAGTAATAGAGGGACTTCCCTGGGGGTCCAGTAGTTAAGACTTAGCCTTCCAGTGCAGGGGGTGGGAGTTTGAGCCCTGGTCCTGGAGCTAAGACCCCCCCATGTCTCTCTGCCAAAAAAACTTAACATAAACAACAGAAGCAATATTGTAACAAAGTCAATAAAGACTTTTAAAATGGTCCGTATCAAAAAAACTTTAAAAAATTAGTAACAGTGAAAGAAAGTAAGAAAGAGAGAGAGAGAAAGTGCAGGAGGAAGGAATTTAAAAGTGTTAAAAGCTGTAATGGAAGGAAAAATTAATCGAGATTTAAGAGATCAAAATACGAGTTTTTAACCAGACATGTGAATTTAGGCAAGACTCTTTACCTTCTTTTATCCTCTCTGTTTTCCCTTTTCCCTCTGTACACTGAGTGCTTGAGTCTAGGCATCTCCGTGTTATCTGTAATTTTATTTTCTACCTTTTCAGAAACCTTCTTCTTATTGACAGAAAAGCAGTTCTGAAACTTTAGACTTGATCGTATAAGCCTTCTTTGATTATTTAAAACCTGCACTACTTAAGTACAATCAAAGACTGTCAAAACAGATATTTTATGTCTGGCATGGATTGAAATGTGTATTCCCTGTGGAACACAGGGGTTACCTGAACACTCATCAGCGGAGACAAAGATTCTAGAGGGGCACAAGCGTCTCGCTGCAGAATTCTGATCAGCCCTGGCGGGGCGCTTCTAGACAGAGGCAGCAGCAGGATGAGAGAGGCCACGGAGGAGCAGGCATCCTCCTGACAGAAACTCTAGCCTCAATCTGACCTCAGCCAATGTCTCTTCTGATTGGAGCCCCCAAGTGTCTGAACTTGTCTGTATCTCTAGGCTCTGAACGGAGCCTTGGCTTCCTTGAGGCAGGTCTTGAAAGGTAATGGCAGAAAATCAAGCAGCATGAATCGATTTTTAATGCCTGGCAAATAATGCAACTTTCTTCTGCTTATTCTTTTTTATCTTAAAAGAGAAAACCAAGGTTCTTGAAATCTCTGGGATCCTTTGTAGGATTCTTACTTTTGTTATTTCACTTTCTTAGGAAAGACCAGTTTGTAATGATCTAATGGATTTCCACTCTATGACGTGTTTTAGTTCATTTTAATCAAGATGAATTAAAAACAAGTAGTGAAGTCTGGGGTCAACATGTACACACTGCTATGTTTAAAATCGATAACTAGCACATGGAACTCTGTCCAATGCTATGTGGCAGCCTGGAGGGGAGGGGAGTTTGGGGGAGAACGGATGCAGTATATATATGATGGACTCTTCACTGTTAACCTGAAACTACCACAGTATTGTTAAGTGCCTATAGGTTCAGTTCACTTCAGTCGCTCAGTCGTGTCTGACTCTTTGCGACCCCATGAATCACAGCACGCCAGGCCTCCCTGTCCATCACGAACTCCCGGAGTTCACTCAGACTCACGTCCATCGAGTCAGTGATGCCACCCAGCCATCTCATCCTCTGTCGTCCCCTTCTCCTCCTGCCCCCAATCCCTCCCAGCATCAGAGTCTTTTCCAATCAGTCAACTCTTTGCATGAGGTGGCCAAAGTACTGGAGTTTCAGCTTTAGCATCATTCCTTCCAAAGAAATCCCAGGGCTGATCTCTTCAGAATGCACTGGTTGGATCTCCTTGCAGTCTAAGGGACTCTCAAGAGTCTTCTCCAACACCACAGTTCAAAAGCATCAATTCTTCAGTGATCAGCCTTCTTTACAGTCCAACTCTCACATCCATACATGACTACTGAAAAAACCATAGCCTTGACTAGACGGACCTTTGTTGGCAAAGTAATGTCTCTTCTTTTGAATATGCTATCACTCCAATATAAAATAAAAAGTTTTTTTAAATAGTGAATGATATATATCAGTGTCTTAAGGCAAATGCTGTTAGTACATATAATAGACATGTGTGCTCAGTAGCTTCAGTCATGTCTGATTCTTTGTGACCCTATGGACTATAGCCCACCCAGGCTCCTCTGTTCATAGATTCTTCCAGCAAGAGTACTGAGGTGGCTTGCCATCTCCTCCTCCAGAGGATCTTCCCGACCCAGAGATCAAACCAAAGTCTCCTGTGTCTTCTGCATTGCAGGTGGATTCTCTACCTGCTGAGTCCTTGGGGAAGCCCAAAATATATATAACACAAAAGTATTTGTATCTATAAGCTTTGAACAATATCACTGTAAATAATGAATCATAATTAAATATAGGAAAATTAATAGCTTATATTGGTACAATACTTTATAGTGTATAAATCATTTTCCTGACTGTCACTGTATTTCTTAGCACAGTTATTTGTGGGTATATTATTATTCCTATGTCACAGTTGAGAAGGGTGAGATTCAGAGTATCAAGTAATTATGACAAGAGCACATAGCTCTCAGGTTTGGGGACAAGGGCCCGAGTGTAAAGCTTTGGATGGCACGCGTCCTTCCCACGAGACCACGCTGGCCTTGGAGGGAGGGCACCTGTGGATCGCCGAGCGCTTCTGATACGATATCCTCGACTCACCTCAGGGGGACTCTAACCTGGCGGCTCTCCGGCATAGAGCATGTCTCTCTTCACGCTTCAGTGCATTTCCCCAGGAGAGCTTCCCCTGTTCTTATGCCCTGGAAGGAAAAGATTGGGAAAGTTCAATTTCACAAAATTAGAACTCCAAGAACAAACAAAGTTTATGTGAGGAAAGGGAGGAAATGATATGACTATCAATGTTTGGGGCACAGAGGCAGAGAATCCAGAGCCTTCTGTGGGGGCCAGTGGCTAAGACTCTGCACTCCCAATGCCAGCGCTGTAGTCTCGATCCCTGGCCAGGGAGCTAAACCCCACACACCACAACTAAGACCCAGCACAGACAAATATTTTTTTCAAAAAAGAAGAAGTATAGAATCCATAACCAGGTAGATAATAACCAAGCTAGCGAGATAAAACATGAACAGATAGTATGTACAATATTGACTGATGGAATTATTCTATTTTATGATTTAGGATAATGAAACAAAAACCAAATTGAGATCTAATTTTAGATGCTATAAATGCAGTTTTACAAGAATAGTCATCTTAGCATTTTTCAAGAAGATAGAATTTATTTCATTAATTATTTTTAGTGTGGCCAATTCTGTATAGAAATTGGCATCATGTACAAGGAGCCACTGGAATGTAACACACATAAAATCCAGGTGACAGGATGTGCAATAGTGAAATCAAGGATCAGATCATAAACAGCCTGGAGACACATTGTCTCTTCTAGACAAGAAGAGATTCTGTAAAGGAATTGGGGCTAGAGTTTTCAGTATTCATATAAGGAATTTAGGTTGGAGGACAGCAGTTACATTTGAATTTTAGATAAACAAATACTTTTTTTGTGTAACTGTGTTCCAAGAGCTGTGCCCTGCATTTTACTGCTACGTCTGACTGTCCTGTTTTGGGCCAGAGAAGCTGAGATAGGCTGCTGCTGCTACTGCTGCTAAGTCACTTCAGTCGTGTCCGACTCTTAGCGACCCCATGGACTGCAGCCCACCAGGCTCCTCCATCCATAGGCTTTTCCAGGCAAGAGGACTGGAGTGGGGTGCTGCCTTCTCAGTGAGATATGCCAGCAGGCACCAACTACGCCTGTGTGATAGGTGCCACAGGGGCAGTGCTTTCTCCCCATTTGGAGTGCCTTTATCAACGGCTTTGGTGACATTTAAATTAACCTGGTCAATTCCATGAAGTTTTGCAGAGAGAGATTTTAGTTTGATATCCTGCCTGAATGTGTTGCCCAAGAGCTAAGAGAAGTACAGCCTTACTTGGTGGTCCAGTGGCCAAGACATCCCGTCCAGGGAGTGTGGGTTTGCTCCCTAGTCAGGGAGCTAAGATTCCATGTGCTTCGTAGCCTCCTCCCCTGCCAAACAAAAAAATCATAAAACAGAAGCAATATTGTAACAAATTCAATAAAAAAGACTTTAAAAATAATTCACAGACAAAAAAGTCTTTTAAAAAGAGAGAGACAAGAGAAGGAAATTAAGGAAAAATATTTGAGCCTCTCTTACAATAAAGTTGACGTATATTACGTTACCTTTAATTCTTTTTTGAAAGACTATTCTGTTTTTTGTTTTTTAAAGATTCTTTCACGTGAACTATTTTTTAAAGTCTTTGTTGAATTTGTTACAATATTGCTTCCATTTCATATTTTGCTTTTGGCCATGAGGCATGTGGGATCATAGCGCCCCAACCAGAAATTAAATCGGTATTCCCGCATTGGAAGGCAGTCTTAACCACTGGACCACCGGGGAAGCCCTGCCTTTAATTCTTAAAACTCCTACCTATATGATAGGTATTCCTAACCCATTCTGGGCTTCCCAGGTGGCACTAGTGGTACAGAACCCGCCTGCCAAATCACGAGACATAAGAGAAATGGGTTTGATCCCTGGAGAAGGGCATGGCAGTCCGCTCCAGTATTCTTGCCTGGAGAATCCCCATGGACTCAGGAGCCTGGCAGGCTACAGTTCATGGGGCCACAAAAAGTGGGACATGACTGAAGAGGGGGACTTAACCACACAGGCAACTCGCAAACCTATTCTACAGAGGAAAGAGATGAGCTTCAAAGAGAAAACTAGCCCCCTAGAGTGTGAAACAGGACCAAGAGCCTGTTCCCTACGCTTCTTCCCCTCAGGACCTCAGCTTCAGTGAGAAACGGAGTGTGTGTGGAGAGATTCTGGCCAGAGAAAGAGACCTAATCCAGCCAAACATCAAACACAACCAGCCAGGGACAGGACCCACAGTGAGGCTGTGGCCTCCGCCCTGTCTTCCAGGGGGCGCTGTTGTTTCTCGGCTCACCATAATCTGTCTCCAGTCACATCCTCATTGCTGGGCAGAGATCAGATCCCAGAGATGAGAAGATGTCATTCTCGTTTCTTTGCGTGTGCTTTACTTGGTGATGGAAAATGATCCATCATGTCCCTGTTAGGCAACACTGAAATACTTTGGCCACTGGAAATGTTTGCAGCCAACATGAGGATGTCCCTTGTTGAAACCAATGTGTCAAACTGTAGGATATAATCCATTTAACTCTTCTAAATCAAAACCTTTCTTACACTGACCCTTGAAAAACAATTTGCACTCATTTATTTTTAAATTAAATCATACTTACATAGCTTTTTAAAAAATTATTTATTTTTGTCTGAGCTAGGTCTTCAGTGCTTCGAGGGCTTTTTCCCTAGTTGTGGCAAGCAAGAACTACTCTCCCATTGTGGTGTGTGGCCTCCTCGCTGCCATCGCTTCTCTTGTTGCAGGAGCACAGACTCCAAGCACGTGGGCTTCGTAGATGTGGCTCCCGGGCTCTAGAGCATGGGCAAGATCACCCTTCTCCATAGTCTACCATATTTTAAAGTCTTAACAAGGTGTCAAGAGTTCTCAATTTCTGACTTTCTGTAACTTCCATACATTTAGCCACTCAAACACCACTTCAACTTAAAGTTAGAAAAATTTGCATCTTCTGATGCCAGACTCATTTTCGGAAAAAGCTCCTTGTATTTTAAGTACTGCAGGGCTCTACTTGCTCTTTTGCAGGTGTTTAGGATAAGGAAGACAGCTCCAGGTTGAGGGTGTATTCTGAGGATCACATTTCTAAATGATGAAGCTCACTCAGGGCTGGTACTTCCCCATCCTCTCCTCATCCACCCCTACTAGAGACTTCACTGTGGGGCTCGCACGCTGAGGATTTTACTGCCAACTCTAAGATTTTTCTCACGTATGCTGTTGCCCAACACACTGGTCAGAAGTGATGCATGAAATAAACTCTGAGTATACTTTCATCTACGCTGTTCAAAGCACTGTGTGAAGTTCAGTCTGGGAAGACCTTGTATTTAATGAGCATTCATAAGATTCCTGCAGTATTCAAAAACGACAGAATTATCTATGTCCATTTCCAAGGTAAACCATTCAATACGACAGTAATCCAAGTCTATGCTCCAACCAGTAATGCTGAAGAAGCTGAAGTTGAACTTGTAGGTTCTATGAAGACCTACGAAAGTTTCTAGAACTAACACCAAAAAAGATGTCTTTTCCATTATAGGGGACTGGAATGCAAAAGTAGGAAGTCAAGAGATACCTGGAGTAACAGGCAAATTTGGCCTTGGAGTACAAAACAAAGCAGGGCAAAGGCTAACAGAGTTTTGCCAAGAGAATGCACTGGTCATAGCAAACACGTTTTTCTAAAAATACAAGAGAAGACTCTATACATGAACATCACCAGATGGTCAATACCAAAATCAGATTGATTATGTTCTTTGCAGCCAAAGATGGAGAAGCTCTATACAGTCAGCTAAAACAAGACCAGGTGATGACTGTGGCTCAGATCATGGACTCCTTATTGCCAAATTCAGACTTAAATTGAAGAAAGTAGGGAAAACCCCTAGAGCAGTCAGGTATGACCTAAATCAAATCCCTTATGATTATACAGTGAAAGTGAAATTAAAAGACACTTGCTCCTTGGAAGAAAAACTATGACCAACCTAGACAGCATATTAAAAAGCAGAGATATAACTTTGCCAACAAAGTTTTGCCTAGTCAAAGCTATGGTTTTTCCAGTAGTCATGTATGGACGTGAGAGCTGGACTATAAAGAAAGCTGAATGCTAAAGAATGGATACTTTTGAACTATGGTTTTGGAGAAGATGCTTGAGAGTCCCTGGGACTGCAAGGAGATCAAAATTGTCTATCTTGAAGGAAATCAGTCCTGAATTTCATTGGAAGGACTGATGCTGAAGCTAAAACTCCAATACTTTGGCCACCTGATGAGAACTGGCTCACTGGAAAAGATCCTGATGCTGGGAAAGACTGAAGGCAGGAGGAGAAGGGGATGGCAGAGGATGAGATGGTTGGATGGCATCACTGACTCGGAAATAAGTTTGAGCAAGCTCCAGGAGTTGATGATGGACAGGGAGGCCTGGCCTGCTGCAGTCCATGGGGTTGCAAAGAGTCAGACACGAGTGACCTGAACTGAAGATTCTTGAGTGTTATCTTACACAAAATATTATAACTAGCACTTTCAGCAGTCTTATGAGACAAACAAAATATCCTCTTTTTACACATGAATTAATCAAATCCAGAGAAATTAAACAGCATGCCTAAGACTAGATAGGTATTGTTAATAAAATCAATTTTTAAACCCAAGCCTCTGACTCCCAAATCAAATTCTGGGATATAAAAGGCCCTAAAAAAAGAACACATCAGCTTTCCACATCCTAGGGTCTGATTCAGTAACATCATCAGACACATGAAAGTGGATTTATGCTTATTAGACTGTTCATTATAACAGTGGTAAAAAAACCCGAATTCCCTTTGTTGTGCAGAAGCTTTTAATTTTAATTAGATCCCATTTGTTTTCAGCAGTCTTATGAGACAAACAAAATATCCTCTTTTTACACATGAATTAATCAAATCCAGAGAAATTAAACAGCATGCCTAAGACTAGATAGGTATTGTTAATAAAATCAATTTTTAAACCCAAGCCTCTGACTCCCAAATCAAATTCTGGGATATAAAAGGCCCTAAAAAAAGAACACATCAGCTTTCCACATCCTAGGGTCTGATTCAGTAACATCATCAGACACATGAAAGTGGATTTATGCTTATTAGACTGTTCATTATAACAGTGGTAAAAAAACCCGAATTCCCTCAATTTAAAACTTATTAAAGGAATGCTACTTCCCATGGAAAACAGAACATTAGAGAGTCATTAAAATTATGTTGTAAGTTTATATTTATTGGCATTAAAATTCTATAATGACCTGTATCAAAATTTCTGAAATAAAAAATAGTGATAATATCAATTGCTGGTGAGGATGCAAAGAAACTGGATCACACATACGTTGCCAATAGGCATGAGAAAGTAATTTGATGTTTCTTACAAAGCTAAGCATGCATTTACCCTAACAATCTAGCAATTGTACTTCTGGGTATTTGTCCCAGAAAAATGAAAAGTTCCATTCACACAGAAACCTGTGGGGGGGGCTTCCCTGGTGGCTCAGTGGTAAAGAATCCACCTGCCAGTGCAGAAGATGTGGGTTTGACCCCTGAACTGGGAGGATCCCACATGCCACGGAGCAGCTAGCCCGTGCACTGCAACTGTTGAACCTGTGTCCCCGCGCCACAAGAGAATCCACCTCTTCACATCAGGTGGCAAAAGTATTGGAGCTTCAGCTTCAGCATCAGTCCTTCCAGTGCTAATTATTAATATAGTGTTTATCTCTATAAGTGTGTCTCCCTGATACAATTTTTACCTCCTATAGCACTGAAGATATTGTCTTGAACATATAGTGAGCAGTCCACAACTGCATTCTCAAAAGTTTGAGATGTATAGGTGAACATACTATGAGAAAACACAAGAGGCAGAAAAGCGCAGAAATATAGAAGGACAGAAATGGAAAAAAAATTTTAACAACATTCACATGGGTGTAGTTTTTAAAAACCCAAGCAATAAAATAGCAAAGCAAGTCCTTTGTTCATCAGTTTAAAATATAACTAATCATTGGCATTTGCTCACTTGTTTTTCATGGGCATTTCTACTCGATTACAATGCCTCAATGGCTAAAATCAGAGCTTGTGCCAAGATAGCACTCAAGACAGTTTTTAGAAAATGTAATCCCATTTCATTTAGTCCCAGTCTCTTTGTGCATTCACCAGTTGATTCACCCTTATGGAACATCTGTTATGGCAACTTGATGCAAAGAGCTGACTCTTTGGAAAAGACCCTGATGCTGCAAAGATTGAGGACAGGAGGAGAAGCAGGTGACAGAGGATGAGATGGTTGGATGGCATCACCAACTCAATGGACATGAGTTTGAGCAAACTCTGGGAGACAGTAAAGGACAGGGAAGTCTGGTGTGCTGTGATCCATGGGGTCACAAAGAGTTGGACACAAGTGAGTGACTGAACAGCAATAATCCAAAGGCAGAAAGAAAGGACAACACCGGAATGAGGAGCAGAGGAGCTAGAATAAAGCGCAGTCTGGAACTCTTAGCTGTGCTGTACAGAAAGCGTCATGGTCCAAAATAAGGGACTGAAAATTCTTCTCAGCCACCTTCCTCCAGTTCTCAGAACAATTCTGTTTTTTAAAGTATTTGTTTCTTCATGTATTTATCTATCTTTGGTTGTGCTGGATCTTCATCAGTGAGCAGGTTTCTCTCTAGTAGCAGCAAGCAGGGGGCTACTCTTTAGTTGTGGTACTCGGGCTTCTCACTGCAGGGGTTTCTCTTGTTGCAGAGTTCTGACTCTAGGGCTGGTAGGCTTCAGTAGCAGCTCCCAGGCTCTAGAGCACAGGCACAGTGGTTGTGGTGCTCAGATGGTAAAGAATCCACCTGCAATGCAGGAGACCCAGGTTCGATTCCTGGGTTGGGAAGATCCCCTGGAGAAGGGAATGGCTACCCACTCCAGTATTCTTGCCTGGAGAATTTCATAGACAGAGGAGCATGGTGGGTCTCATGAGCTCGTAAAGAGTTGGACAGGACTGAGTGACTAACACTTTCTCAGGCTTAGGATCTCAGCATGTGGGATCCTACCGAACTAGGGATCAGACCTGTGTCTCCTGCACTGGCAGGAGGATTCAGAATCTCATCCACCAATCTTCCGACCACCGCCTCCACTGCTTCATGTCTTAAAATGCTAGATGAGATGAACTTCTATTTCTGAGCCTACAATGACATAAAGTATTTTTTAACTTTTTGTTTTTGTTTGGTTGTTCAGTTGTGTCTGACTCTCTGCAACTCCGTGGACTGCAGCATGCCAGACTTCGCTGTCCTTTACCATCTCCCAGAGTTCACTCAAACTGAGCCAGGCAAATTTTTTTAAAAAGATGACCAGCAGATTTCATGGCATGTGAGACTACAGGGGACTGGGTTTGGGGTGGGGAGTCTATTTCTGTCCTCACATCTGTCTCCATCCCTTGGCTCCAGGCCAGTCCCAGGTACAGGCAATCAACAGGTAATCTGCCTTGGGAGGCTCAGATGCTCCTTGCCATCTGGTAGAGTCAGTAAACACAGTGCTATCCTTGCTAAGGTTTCCCCGAGGAGATAACATCAACTTACTCCATGGGACAAGCCTGACTGATATTCACGATGATTATACCACCTCATGTCTGATATGTCTGGTAAGTGGCTCCGATGATAAAGAACCTGCCTGCAATTTGGGAGACCTGGGTTCAGAAGATTCCCTGGAGAAGGGAATTGGCAACCCACTCCAGTATTCTTGGTCTGGAGACTCCCATAGAGAGAGGAGCCTGGCAGGCTGTGGTCCATGGAGTCACAAGAAGTCAGACACGACTGAGCAACTAGCACTTCCACTTTAAAGTCAGATATGAGTGGCTTCCCAGGTGGTGCTACTGGTAAAGAACCCTCTTGCCAATGCAGGAGACAAAAGGCATGGATTCGATCCCTAGGTCAGGAAGATCCCCTGGAGGAAGGCATGGCAACCCATTCCAGTATTCTTACCTGCAGAATCCCATGGACAGAGGAGCCGGGTGGGCTACAGTGCATAGGCTCACAAAAAGTCAGACGCGCCTGAAGTGAGTGAGCACGCAGACATGTCAGGCGTGATCCTGTGGAGACAGAATTTCCATGAGCAAATCAGGCCTCACCCCGAGGGGACTGAGAGGAGGTCCTCGTGCCCCCTGATCTCAGGTACCCACTGCCCCATCCAGCAGCCTGCCAGCCTACACAGCGCACCAGCCGCCTCCTCTGGGTGAGGAGCATGGATGGATGGACCCTCTGGGTCAAGTCCCACCCCAGCCCAAGTAGACTGGAGTCTTCATTCTCACTAGGTGGGAATGCACACCCAAGCACGAGAAGCAATGCCCTGGCCCGCTGCCGAGAATTGTTCTGCCATGCTGTTTTCTCCAAAAGAATATACATGCAAAGATGATATTCATTAGATGTGAAGGAGGATCATGAGCAAATCAGGCCTCACCCCGAGGGGACTGAGAGGAGGTCCTCGTGCCCCCTGATCTCAAGTACCCACTGCCCCATCCAGCAGCCTGCCAGCCTACACAGCGCACCAGCCGCCTCCTCTGGGTGAGGATGCATGGATGGATGGACCCTCTGGGTCAAGTCCCACCCCAGCCCAAGTAGACTGGAGTCTTCATTCTCACTAGGTGGGAATGCACACCCAAGCACGAGAAGCAATGCCCTGGCCCGCTGCCGAGAATTGTTCTGCCATGCTGTTTTCTCCAAAAGAATATACATGCAAAGATGATATTCATTAGATGTGAAGGAGGAAAGCAAGTTACCTAGATGATAGTTTTAATAAAACAGGGTGCACAAGCTAATTTCTCTAGAGGAGACCAGCAAAAACTAGAGGTGAATAATATATATTCTCACTCTCCTTTTAACTGATTAAAAACTTTTGTGCTGAAGTCCTGACCAACTGATACAGAAAGAGGACACATAATTCTGTGCTGTCCTTTGAGTTTCTACGTCCTTCTAGAAATGAATATTTCCTTTAAAGGATCCAGCTGCATATGCATTTTTCAATGCACTTTAAATCGTCTATATTTTGTTTGACTCTGGGCTTTTCCCCTTTGTGGTCAAGATAATATTATTTGTGCTTCCTTCACTTTCAACCCTATACACATAATTAAAAAATAATAATATAACTGTTTCTTACAAGAATTTCATATTGTCATGTTATCATCAACTCCATGGTGCAGATAACATCACAGTACTCCTTTTCCAGTTGAGGGGCTATGGCTCTGAGAAGATCAGTCCAGGGTGATGAAGCCAGTAAATAAATGACAAATTCTATGCTGCATAAAGCCAGTTTTGTTGACTCTAATTCAACACATGGGCTTCCCTGGTGGCTCTGCAGTAAAGAACGCAGCTGCTAATGCAGGAGATGCAAGTTTGATTCCAGGGTCAGGAAGATCTCCTAGAGGAGGCAACCCACTTCAATATTCTTGCCTGGGAAATCCCATGGACAGAAGAGCCTGGTGGGCTACAGTCCATGGGGTTGCAAAAGATCAGACATGACTTAGTGAGTAAACAACAATAAAAAACTCAATGAATGTAAGAATTTTTTCTATCAAGCCAGAATCTACTGAAACATAAACTCCTTTATTTGTCTTGGTTCTGTTGATTCTTTTGTGCTTTTAAAATATATTTCCAGTTTTACTGAGAAGCAGTTGACATACATCACTGTATAAGTTTAAAGTGTACAACATGATGGTTTGATTTATATATATTGATCCTAGGTGGCTCAGTGGTTTAAAAAAACCCTCTGCCAATGCAGGAGATGCAAGAGATGTGGGTTTAACTTTCTAACACCATACACAAAAATAAACTCAAAATGGATTAAAGATCTACATGTAAGAACAGAAACTGTAAAACCCCTAGAGGAAGACATAGACAAAACACTCTCTGACATAAATCACAGCAAGATCCTCTATGACCCACCTCCCAGAGTAATGGAAATAAAAGCAAAAATAAACAAATGGGACCTAATTAAANTTTATCTGAAGAAAATGAAAACACCAGCTCAAAGATATATGCATCCCCATGTTCATTCAAGCAATAGCTAAGACACAGAAACAACCCAAGTGCCCACTGATAGGGGAATGTATAGAAAAGGTTCAATACACATAAACAATGCATACGAGTCAGTCATAAGGAAGGAGGAAATCCTGCCATTTGTGACAACATGGATGGGTCTTGAGCGCACTATGCTAGGTAAACTAAGCCAGAGAGAGAAAGACATATAGTATATGGCCTCACTTATATGTGAAATTTAAAATAACAATAACAATAATGAAATCAAACTCAAAAGAAACAAAGTAGAATGGGGGTTGCCAAGGGCTTGGATGTGGGGAAATGGAGTATAAGCTTTCAGTTAGAAGAAGGAGAATATCTTCTGATAAAAGTACAAGCTGTAATTATGGCTAACAATACTATGTTGTATTGGCTAACCAAAAAGTTCACTTGAATTTTCCCGTAACATCCTATGGACAAACCTGAAAGAACTTTCTGGCCAACCCAACATATGTGAAATTTGCTAAGGAAGCATATCTGAAGCATTCTTACAGAAAAAAAAAAAAAAATCCAGACAACTGTGCGAGGTGACCATACCCATATGAGGTTGCCACATCGCACGCTATGAATAGATACCATTTTGATTCTCAATGCTACTGCTAAGACGCTTCAGTCGTGTCCGACTCTGTGCGACCCCATAGACGGCAGCCCACCAGGCTCGCCCGTCCCTGGGATTCTCCAGGCAAGAACACTGGAGTGGGTTGCCATTTCCTTCTCCAATGCATGAAAGTGAGAAGTAAAAGTGAAGTCGTTCAGTCGTGTCTGACTCTTAGCGACCCCATGGACTGCAGCCCAGCAGGCTCCTCCGCCCATGGGATTTTCCAGGCAAGAGTACTGGAGTGGGGTGCCATTGCCTTCTCCGTTGATTCTCAATATCTGCCAATAAAAGTCAGTATCAGGGGAGTATGGAATCCTAGTAACAGGATGCCGGCCTCTCGCATCTGTGCCCCAGCTCCCTGACCCCGGTGGTCCCTGTGACGGCTGCACCCCAGATCGGGGTGCAACTCCATTCCCATCAAGGATGCCCACCACGTGAGCGGCTCCCTTCCCGAAAGACAGCTTCTCTCTTTGTGTGCACTCTTTGTATAAACTCATATATGTCCATGTCCTGTAGGGCAGACACACGCTCCTCTGCTGGTGTGAGCATCGTGTGTGCACAGTCACAATCTTCTACTCTGCGGTGTCACAACAGCAGCTTGAAGTCAGTCCTACCACGGGAACTGGCGCACTGGAGGTTACACACCCACGGCCACCTCCCAGAACTCTCTGTTCCATATGCTCTGTAATTACTGCAGTCAGGATGCAGGCACAGCTGAACTAGTACAGGATGTATGTTTATTACTCATAGTTATTATTGCTATGAAAAAGGTAAACTGTATAATATCATGGAAAGAGAACTAGATCAGGATTCAAAGTAGTTCTCTATTCCTTGAATTGCAATTGCCAAGCAAACCTGAATGAGCCATTTTACTTGCTCCACATCAATAAAATAGAAAACTCACCCTAGCTAATTAAGAGGATTGTCGTAGCATGCAAATGTGCTTGCTTCTGTGGAAAATTGTTAAATGTTAAAGGTCAAAGTACTTTCCTATTTTTAAGAAATTTTAAGAAAATATTATCTTCAGCATTTTCAAGTCGCTCGCATCTCTTATTCTATATAGGGGTTACATATTATTATCATCATTTCACCTGCTTCCAGCAAAGGACTAGATCTTCTAACTCCAGGATGCTGCTCACGGTGTGTGCCCGTTGGTTACATAGCAGTTCATTTGTCTGCTGATGGTTCTTGTCCATGTCACTTATCACCATGTTCATTACACTAAGTATTTGTTGCTGGCCTGGAAAGGAGATCAAAGAGTATGAAACCATCCAAGAACGTTGCTTCCACCTCAAAACATTTTCTATGTAATTTTTTTTTATTTTTTGTGGAGTATAATTGCTCTGTTACAGTGCTGTGTTAGTTTTTGCTGTACAATAAAGTGAGTCAGCTATATGTATGCATACAGCCCCCCCTCTTAAGCCTCCCTCTCTCCTCCCCATCTCACCCTCTAGGCTCATAGAGCACTGAGCTGAGCTCCCTGCGCTGTCCAGCAGCTTTTCACTAGCTGTCTATTTTACACATGGTGGTGTATACATGTCAATCCCAAGTTCCCAATTCGTCCCACCCCTTCCTTCCTGCTCTATGTACACAAGGCTGTTCTCTATGACTGTATCTCTATTCCTACCTTGGAAATAGGTTCATTTTTCTAGATTCCACATATAAACATTAATATATGGTATTTCTTTTTCTCCTTCAGACTTATTTCACTCTGTATGACAGGCTCTAGATAATGTTTTTATTAAAGAAAGCTCAGTGATAGTTTATCTAGATAACACACCTTTCAGCTAAAGTTCAGGCTTTAAAAAAAAAGTACATCCAGTATGTAAAGTATACAAAGGTTTTAAGGTATCCCTATTTGACCAAAAGAAAAAAATTATAAAGTGTCTTCAAAGATGCAAAGTCTATCTGTGAATAACTGTAAGAGAGCTCAGATGAAGAATTAATGGTGATAGTATATTAGAAACTAAAGCATTATAAATTAAAATTTCCTCCATGATTTGTTATTCATCATGGAGGAAACTTTAGAAATACTATGGTAAAAATCTCAGTCAGGAGAAAAGTAACAAAAATATTCAATTAAGTGGAATTAATTTAGCTCATTTTTCTAAGGAAAAATATCAAATAAAATTAAGCTCAGAATGAAATTTTGATGTAAGCTTATTGTTGATTTGTCTTGATGACACTACAGACTTAACCTCAAATGCTATACCCTCTAAAAAACTCTGAATTTGATATTGAGAATGATGACTCTTTGTAGTCTTTCAGTTTCAACTTATTTAACTGACATTTTGATCTTTTCTATGTTCAAGATACTATGCCAGGCCCAGTAGGGAATATAAAAGCTGAGAAAAAGGAAGCTCTTCCTGCACTACAACAATGTATAATTGAATGGTAGGTTTAAATATGCTGAATCAATATACCCCAAGAAAAACAAGCAATATTCATATGATGGTCATTAACAAATTACTTTCCATAAGCTTATAGCGTTTTATATTCAAATCAGAAATGTGTCCATTTTGTAGCACTTTCCTTGGAATCAGACAATCTTATTTTTAAAATTATTTTTAAAGTCATGTGTAAAAATCATAGGACATTGTTTAAATTTGAATTCGCTTTAACCAAGTAAGAATGAAATGGGCTTGGGCTCAGTGGTAAAGAATTCATCTGCCAATGCAGGAGATGCAGGAAATGTGGTTTCGGTCCCTGGTTTGGGAAGATCCCTGGAGAAGGGAATGGCACCCCACTCCAGTGCTCTTGCCTGGGAAATCCTATGGACAGAGGAGCCGCTGGGCTACAGTCCATGGGGTCACAGGGTCAGACGCAACTGAGCGACTAAGCATGCAGGCAAAGTTGAACTACTTTGAAAACATTTCAGATAAAAGACTTCTTCTTTTCTGAATTAGCTTTTAAAAAAAAAATAATTTGCTTATTATAATTGGAGGATAATTACTTGACAATATTGTGATGCTTTCTGCCATACATCAACATGAACCAACCACAGGCACACACGTGTCACCCCCTCACTCTGAACCCCCCGCCACCTCCCTACCCACCCCATCCCTTTTGGTTCCCTTTATTTACTTTTCATGGCAATAAAAGACTAAGAAACTCCTTCTCTAACGTTCATGCTCTATAAAAAGATGCCAGAATATAAACATGTTAGATAATGAGAAAAATGCAGTATTCTAAATAAGTTGTTAAATGGAAGTTAGGAATGTCCAGGACATGCCCCTAATATTTTATCATTCGAGTCTTCAAAGCAATATCTATAGTCTTCCACAGTATAGCCTTTGGGGTCATTGAGAATCTGCAATGGGCCATGGTGTTGACTCAGAATGACATCTCCAAAGTCAAGGATGCTAATTAGCCACTCCTGTACAGAAACAGGAGAAAATTAAACAAATGAAAACTGTGCTACGAGAGCTTAACATTAGGAATGATGCTGTGCATGGGTAGCAACACGAGGATCAGCTGGGGTGTCCATAAAAGTGCAGAGTATCTTCCTAATTAAAAATAGATCACATTTCCTCTTTCTCTAACTCAGAGCGATAATTAAGGTCCAGCAGCATCTGCCTAATTTTTAAAATAGGTAAAACTTCAGTTCTCAGATTGTTCATAGATTATAAATTAGGTTAACTGTTCAAAACAGGGAGTGGAGTTTATTCCTCCCACTCCCTCATCCCACTTACTAATAAGTCATGAAATTCTATCTCTCTTTCAACTGTCTCAGGAATCGCTTTATTTGCCCCCATCCCCCTACACCACTGGCATGGTCCTGACCAAGAATATGGTCATTCTCTGCATCTGGACAAACCCAGCCACCTCTTGGCAGAGTCCTTGACTCTGCTATAAACAAAAACTTAAATCCAGTGTCTCTCTGTCTACTCCCAGATCAAGATTTGTTGTTCGGTTACTAAGTCATGTCTGACTCTTTGCAACCCCATGGACTGCAGCACACCAGGCTTCCCTGTCCTTCACCATCTCCCAGAGTTGCTCAGACTCATGTCCATTGAGTCAATGAGACCATAAAACCATCTCATCCTCTGTCACCCTCTTCTCTTCCTGGTCTCAATCTTTCCCAGCATCAGGGTATTTTCCAGTGAGTCGGCTCTTCTCACCAGGTGGCCAAAGTATTTGAGTTTCAGCTTCAGTCCCTCAAATGTATATTCAGGACATTTCCTTGAGGATTGACTGGTTTGATCTCCTTGCTGCCCAAGGGACTCTCAGGAGTCTTCTCCAGCATCACAGTTTGAAAGCATCAATTCTTCAGAGCTCAGCCTTCTTTATGATCCTACTCTCACATCTGTACGTGACTACTGGAGAGGAATAAACTCTTTACCCACTCCATCGAGCTGTTCCCCAACTGTTCGGCTCCCTGTCACCATTTTCCTTCTGCACTCAGATTTCCTGTCTTGGGGACACACTCTGTCCTCCTGTGCTTTCCCCAAGAGGGCTCACCCTCTGCCTCCAAGGGCCCCACAGAGCCTCTGACAAAACTGAACCCTTGCAGGTCAGAGATCTGGATTCATTTCACCTCCTGTGAAGCCTGGGAAACTTCCTATTTTAAATCTGACTCCACTGTGCCCCAGGCTACAGTTCTCTTCTACTCAAACGACAATCCCTCTGTGACTCTGAGTGGCACCATTTTCATTCTGATTTGAGCTGTTCCCCAACTGTTCGGCTCCCTGTCACCATTTTCCTTCTGCACTCAGAGTTCCTGCCTTGGGGACACACTCTGTCCTCCTGTGCTTTCCCCAAGAGGGCTCACCCTCTGCCTCCAAGGGCCCACAGAGCCTCTGACAAAACTGAACCCTTGCAGGTCAGAGATCTGGATTCATTTCACCTCCTGTGAAGCCTGGGAAACTTCCTATTTTAAATCTGACTCCACTGTGCCCCAGGCTACAGTTCTCTTCTACTCAAACGACAATCCCTCTGTGACTCTGAGTGGCACCATTTTCATTCTGATCAAACGCTCTGACCACCTCCTGTCTGCAAATCATCCTGGCAAAGACGCCTCCTAGGAGCAACACTATTTAGAATACTAATGACACAGACACATTGTTTAAGGATTCCTCTGGGAACCAAGCCTTTTTTTAAACAAAATTGGTCTGTGCACAGAGGGCTCAAAGAAGTGGAACCTGAGTAGTCAGACAAGACAGGTCTCAAGCTGCTGTGCTGTTTTTATAAAAGACTTTTCAGAGCTGAGCGTGAAGTGGGGAGGGAAAGCCAGAAACCTGCTGAACCTGCCAGAGAACCTCAGGTCTCCAAACAGAGGCTGGAACACCACCAGGGAAATGAGAGCACTCCCTGCAGCACTCAGACCTCATACTTGGTGAAAGTTAATTCCCGATGGAGAGACCCACCCAGTCTCAGGAAAGCCCCTTATGTTGCCATCAGCTGGCAGGAGGCATGTGCGTCATTACACCCTTAAGCATTTTGTAGTACTTCTCTCTTTGAAATTGGAATATAATTGCTTCACAGTGTATTAGTTTCTGCTAATAGAGTGAATCAGCTACATGTACACATATATCCTCTCCCTCCTAGACCTCTCACACCCCCATCCCACCCGCTAGGTCATCACACAGCACTGAGCTGAGCTCCCTGTGCTACAGAGCAGCTTCCCACGAGCTGTCTATTTTACACACAGCGCTGCATATATGTCGATCTTGACCTCCCAATTCATCAATCCATCCCACCCTCCCCTTCCTCCTCTGTGTCCACAAGTCCATTCTCTATGTCTGTGTCTCTATTCCAGCCTGGGAAGTAGGTTCATCTGAACCATTTTTTCTATATTCCACGTATATGCATTCAGTTCAGTTCAGTTAGTTCAGTCTCTCGATCACGTCCGACTCTTTGCGACCCCATGAATCACAGCACGCCAGGCCTCCCTGTCCATCACCAACTCCCGGAGTTCACTCAGACTCATGTCCATCGAGTCAGTGATGCCATCCAGCCATCTCATCCTCTGTCGTCCCCTTTTCCTCCTGCCCCCAATCCCTCCCAGCATCAGAGTCTTTTCCAATGAGTCAACTCTTCGCATGAGGTGGCCAAAGTACTGGAGTTTCAGCTTTAGCATCATTCCTTCCAAAGAAATCCCAGGGTTGATCTCCTTCAGAATGGACTGATTGGATCTCCTTGCAGTCCAAGGACTCTCAAGAGTCTTCTCCAACACCACAGTTCAAAAGCATCAATTCTTCGGCGCTCAGCCTTCTTCACAGTCCAACTCTCACATCCATACATGACCACAGGAAAAACCATAGCCTTGACTAGACGGACCTTTGTTGGCAAAGTAATGTCTCTGCTTTTCAATATGCTATCTAGGTTGGTCGAAACTTTCCTTCTAAGGAGTAAGCGTCTTTTAATTTCATGGCTGCAGTCACCATCTGCAGTGATTTTGGAGTCCCCCAAAACAAAGTTTGACACTGTTTCCACTGTTTCCCCATCCATTTCCCATGAAGAGATGGGACCAGATGCCATGATCTTCATTTTCTGAATGTTGAGCTTTAAGCCAACTTTCTTACTCTCCTCTTTCACTTTCATCAAGAGGCTTTTTAGTTCCTCTTCACTTTCTGCCAGAAGGGTAGTGTCATCTGCATATCTGAGGTTATTGATATTTCTCCCAGCCATCTTGATTCCAGCTTGTGCTTCTTCCAGTATACCATATTTGTTTCTCTGACTTCATTCCCTATGACAGACTCTAGGTCCATCCACATCTCTACAAATGATCCTATTTCATTCCTTTATATGGTTCAGTAATATTCCATTGTACACGTATAACACATCTTCTTTATCCATTCATCTGTTGTTGGACATTTAGGTTGCTTCTGTGACCTGACTCTTGTAAATAATGTTCCTGTGAACACTGGAGTACATGGGTCCTTTTGAATTCTGTTTTTCTTTGGATATATATCCAGTAGTGGGACTGTTGAGTCATATGGTGGTTCTATGTTTAACTTTTTAAGAAAATTCCATACTGTTCTCCACAGTGTAGTATTTCTACCACCAGTGATCAAATCAAATCAAATAGGTTGAATGTGAAGAAAAGAATTGTTTCTACTCTTTTGAAACTACATTGATAGGATACACTGAACATTAATCATTCCTTGATGGTTCCAAAGTGTCCTATATTCATAATAATGGTTACCAATTACTTTAGAAATCACTAGAGGTCATGGAAAACATACTACCTAACTGACCTTGGTCATTTGCTACTTTAATAATCTTTGGCCTCTCATGCTTGCAATTCATCATCTGGAAAATAAATATAATTTTATGTACCACATGAATTTTTGCAAAGACTAAATTAGATTATAAACAGCACCCAGGATATTTCCTTAGAGCACAGTTGAAATCTTATAAATGCCTGTCCTCTTTTGCTTCTTCCTTTTTAATGTAAATATAGAAAGTGTGAGGCCAAAGGCTCAAAACATCCTAGTACTAGACAAAAGATATAATAAGTAACTTTACTGAATCCAAAAGCAATGAGAAAAGACAGGCAAACCACGACGCAAATGGATGTAGGGTATCTCGTGTGTCGCCGACTCATTCATTTATCGACATTAATCATTATCTCAGATTTGAAGATTTATCTTCTTAGGTTAATGACTTTCTGATCACACGTGATATTCCTCTCCTGATGTTGTTCTGTTGATCATAACATTTTAAATTCTTACTATATTCTTATTGTAGATTGTGAGATCAAATGGAAAGGAAAATAACTTTTAGCAATGGCATCATATTTCTAAAAGTACTTATAGATACTACCCCCTTGCAGGTCACGGTGAGGTCTGTTCTCATTGATTCCTCTTTGTCAGAGGTTTCATTCTGCCAAATTCATCTCCACATTATTTAAATATTCATATTTGATAGAGTATGTTTTCTTTGTACTTTGTTTTTTTATCAATATGTTTCTCCTCAAGGAATTATAATCTTGCACAATCTCCTCAAGTCATTAAATTTCTTAAAGGTATCCCTCCTGGACTTTAAGACTCCTTTGTCATCTCTAATGCATTATTCATTTTTTGTTCTTGGGTCGGGGATAATGAGTGTCACTGGATCAATACCAAGAAAAGTCTGTGCACCTTTCCTAACTATACCTCTGAATTTCCAATGGCCTAATACTTCTCCAACCACTAATTAGGATGTCTTCCTATTTTCCATCTTATAAAACCTGAGAAGACATTCAGGGTTTAATTTTTCTCTTTACAAATCACTCTCACCCTTAATTCTTTCTATCCTTCAGGTCAAACCTTAAGAAAAGGTTTTATACAATTTGAAAAGTTTGAATAACAAAGGTCGATTTGCCTCTGAATAACAGAGGTTTCCTCTACCTTTTAGGCATTTCCAGTTTGGGTGCTTTGTGTTTTTGTGTTTTGTTTTCCCCTGACTGCTTTCTATACCACAGATGAAGTGGGAAAAGCTCCACCTCTGCAAATGCAGTTTTGTTTCAACGAAAAAGAAAAATGAGAGATTATACAAAGCAATAATGTTTCCCATAGTATCTAGAAAAGATGTACTTATCTTATATGACTATTATAGATTCAATAATTATGCCTTTCATTTGTGTCCTCTGACTACATAATTTAAATTAATTTAGTTTTAAAATAAACAAATTAACTAATTAAATAATTTACTTTTAAAATAAGCAAATTAAAAGTAACTCTATATCCAACTGGCTTAATGTACAAAACAGTGGTTCTTTAAAAATCTTTATGTCAGGACACTAAATCATCAAAAGTGTCACTCTCACTTTTTTGGTTAATGATTATCAAGGAAATTAAGATTTTCCAAATTCCTTTTTTTAGAGCAAACTGTATTAAAAGGCAAGACATTACTTTGCCAACAAAGGTCCATCCAGTCAAGGCTATGGTTTTTCCAGTAGTCATGTATGGATGTGAGAGTTGGACTACAAAGAAAGCTGAGCACTGAAGAATTGATGCTTTTGACCTGTGGTGTTGCAAAAGACTCTTGAGAGTCCCTTGGACTGCAAGGAGATCCAACCAGTCCATTCTAAAGGAAATCAGTCCTGGGTGTTCATTGGAAGGACTGATGCTGAAGCTGAAACTCCAATACTTTGGCCACCTGATGTGAAGAGCTGACTCATTTGAAAAGACCCTGATGCTGGGAGGGATTGAGGGCAGGAGGAGAAGGGGACAACAGAGGATGAGATGGTTGGATAGCATCACCGACTCAATGGACATGAGTTTGGGTAACTCCAGGAGTTGATGGTGGACAGGGAGGCCTGGAGTGCTGTGGTCTATGGGGTTGCAAAGAGTCAGACACAACTGAGTGACTGAACTGAACTGATATGAATAAGATAATAAAAAATAACACAGCCCCCTCCTCAGAATTTCTGAGGACTCTAACCATTGTAAATATTCATTTAGCCTAGTTTTGAATGTAAATAAGTTCATTTGTATCATTTTTTGAAGATTCTGCATATAAGTGATATCATATGATACATGTCTTTCTCTGTCTGTCTGACGCAAGAGACAGGGGTTCATTCTCTGGGTTGGGAAGATCCTCTGGAGAAGGAAATGGCAACCCACTCCAGTATTGTTGCCTGAGAGATCCCATGGACAAAGGAGCCTGGCAGGCTACAGTCCATGGGGCTACAGAGTTGGACAGTGACTGAGCAACTGAGCACAGCACATGTATTAATAGATATATTAATGCAGAGAGCTTTCCTGGTGCCCTAGACAGTAAGATCATCTGCTTGCAATGCTGGAGACCTGGGTTCAGTCCCTGGATTGGTAAGATCCCCTGGGGAAGGAAACAGTAACCCGCTCCAGTACTCTTGCCTGGAAAGTTCCATGGGTGGAGGAGCCTCGTAGGCTACAGTGCATGGGGTCACAAAGAGTCAGACACGGCTGAGTGACTTCGCTTTCACTTTTCTTTCATGTATGCTGCTGCTAAGTCACGTCAGTCGTGTCCGACTCTGTGCGACCCCATAGACGGCTGCCCACCAGGCTCCCGTCCCTGGGATTCTCCAGGCAAGAACACTGGAGTGGGTTGCCATTTCCTTCTCCAGTGCATGAAAGTGAAAAGTCAAAGTGAAGTCGTTCAGTCGTGTCCAACTCTTCGTGACCCCATGGACTATAGCCCATGTACAGAGATTGTTTAAACAGAATTAAATGAGTTCCTCATATCATATACATGTACACATAAGGTCCACTCCAGTACAGGAATTGTCGCAGCTTTGTGATTCAGGAAGGTAAATGAATTCATCTTATAATTATCTTCTCTCAGTGTCTTCAAAAAAAAAGAAAAATGCAGCAAGTTTCTCCTCGTAGTAAATCCACAATAAAAACGGGCTAACAGGAAAAAGCTCACCGAAGACTCTTATGTGAAGGACTGAAATGCCAGATCTCAAATGCTATATCCAAGAAGCAATAGGACAGATGCTACAATCATGGAGGAGGACGTAACGACGAAGAGTTATGTAGCAATCGATTTACCGTGAACATGCACATGGGCACTTTAAGTTATGTTCCAATAGGTACGTTTAGTGCTTTGGGCCAGTGGTAAAATTCAAAGGAAATGCATGAAACAAATTTTTGTTTATCTGCTTTTTCCCAGTGAAGATTATTCGCTTCTGAAAAGGGTGAACCAAACACTGATAAGAAGCAGTGGACACCCATGACAGAGTACAAGCAGGGAGAGAACCTAAATGAAGCCCAGACTTCTGAAACAAACTGCATAAAAGGTTACTGGGCAAATTTACACAGGATACCATCGGACTCCAGCCACAGATCCATCCATAGGAAGTCATCAGGGATGGGAGAAATACTGGAGGGACAAAACCAACTGGTGCAGTTCTGAAACATTCACGAAACATCGGTTTACACAAACTATTATATACAGGACGGATAACCAACAAAGTCCTACTTATTGCACAGAAAACTATATTCAATATCCTGTGATTAAGCCATAATGGAAAATAATATGAACAAATGTGTGTGTGTATATGTATATGTGTGTGTGTGTGTGTATGTATAATAATCACTTTGTTGTACAGTAGAAATTAACACTGTAAATCAACTATATGTTGTGAAAGTTTTAGCCACTCAGTCATGTCTGACCCTTTGCGACCCCATGGACTGTAGCCCACCAGGCTTCTCTGTCCATGGAATCCTCCAGGCAAGATTACTGGAGTAATCTTTTCCAGGGGATCTTCCTGACCCTTGAGCTGAACCTGGGTCTCCTCACAGCAGGTGGATAATAGGGCATGGCAACCCACTCCAGTATTCTTGCCTGAGAATCCCTTGGACAGAGGAGCCTGGTGGGCCACAGTCCATAGGGTCATGCAGACTTGGACATAACTGAAGCAACTTAGCATGAATATACTTCAATAAAATAAGTTATTTAAAAAAATTAAAAACAGTACTGGTTGAAAGATAATTGATAAAATGAAGGGGCTTTGTAACTGGTTCATCAGCCAATAGCCAAAGACACTAATCTGAGTGGATACAATTGGAGAGGGTTTGCTCTTGTTAATTTACTCCTTACTCATGCACAGAGGCAGTGTTGATAGCTGTCCACCAATGCAGGATTCCTCGACGGTCTAGTGGGTCCAGGGCTCCAGAGTGTGTGTGGTTTACCTGGTGATGAGAACAGAGACAAGGTCAGCTTTGCCTCCCACAGTCCAGCCTCTAGGGGACAACCAGCTGACCTTACCCAAGGGAACAGAGGGGTTTCCTAATCTATTATGTTGCTTCCTGCAAAAAACTATTAACACTGATGGTGTCCAGTCAGGCCTCATTGCTTTGAAGAGAAGAGTTTCCACACTGCTTTACTAAGTCAAACAAAGCTAGTAAAAATGGTTTCTAAACAAACAGAGTTTTTAAAATATCAATTTGAGACATTCTATGGTCTCTTCGTTTACCTCAGACAGGCAGGCTACCTGTAGAAGGAGCGGAACTGTGGTTGGTTTTAGCAGACAATGTAATAATAGTCTGTGAATTCCATCTGTTTCCCACGAGAAGGAAAGAAGTGTTACACATGGGGCTCCTGGAGCCTGAGGCCTTACAGAACCTATCCCAAAAACCTTTACCGGAGAAATAGAAATCTATCAATCTGGCTTATGTAGACAGATTTTTACCTTCTTTTAGAGATGCCATGGGTATCTTTTTATCATATCATTCACCCTATTTATTGATACACTTTCAGAAAGATTGAAGATGTGTTCATTGATTCCAGTTAGATAAATTAGCTCTTCAGTACTGTTTTCCTTGGTAGGGAATTGTGTCTAAGAACAGAGGGTAAGCATGATGCGCCTAATTTAGACCTCAGATATTCACACATTGGTGAAGCTGGGTCATTAGTCACGTAGACAAATCAAATTAATGTAGAGAGTAGTTAGGGCTTCCCAGATGGTGCAGTGGTAAAGAATCTGCCTGCCAGTGCAGGAGACACAGGAGACTCGGGTTGGATGCCTGGGTCAGGAATATCCCTTGGAGGAGGAAATGGCAACTTGCTCCAGTATTCTTGCCTGGAGAATTCCGCGGACAGAGCCTGGTGGACTACAGTCCATGGGGTTGCAAAGAGTCAGAGACGAAGTGACTGAGCATGCAAGCACAGCATACAGAGAGTAGTTGCTATAAGTACTGGTGCTGGAGAAGGCAATGGCACCCTACTCCAGTACTCTTGCCTGGAAAATCTCATGGACGGAGGAGCCTCGTATGCTGCAGTCCGTGGGGTCGCTGAAAGTTGGGCACGACTGAGCGACTTCACTTTCACTTTTCACTTTCATGCATTGCAGAAGGAAATGGCAACCCACTCCAGTGTTCTTGCCTAGAGAATCCCAGGGATGGGGGAGCCTGGTGGTCTGCCATCTATGAGGTCACACAGAGTTGGACACGACTGAAGCAACTTAGCAGCAGCAGCAAGCAATCAAATAACTAAAATTGACTCAGGCTAAGAACTTGATTTCCTAGAAGACCATTGCGTTTCTCACAGAACCTAGAGAAGAAAACAGCATCCAGGCTTCCACGGCAGGAACCAAGGCAGATCTGCGTCTCTCAACAGGAAAGAGTGGGCATCCTGACATCCGGAAGACCTCTGAATACACAGGACTCCTCCCAAGTTCAAATGCCCAGGAAAGAAAATCTTGACTGGGCTTGAGTCAAGCTTTGAACCTTAGCTCTGCTAAGGGCAAGAGGCAATCTGAATTGACAATCTCATTAGCTCATCAAAGAATTGAGTTTCCCTAAAAGAAAATCATCGCTAGATCTCCTTCCCAGAAGAAAAAACAAAACTCTAGGCAAGCAATAGTGACAGATACCCACTGCAAAGAGTGCCCTTAAAACAGGTTCACTGTATTTCTAGTTTGGATTTTGTACACTAATAATATAGGTTCTAATTCTTGAACTGGGTGACAGGTTCATAGGGGTTCATTTTTCATGGTATAAATAAGAATAAATTACAGCTAAGCATTGACCAATGATAGCCGTGTGTTACAAAATGACAATTATGATTTAATAGCATGCTATAAATCTAAGGAGCAAAAATAAACAGAATAAAATAAACAAAATCCAAAATGTTATTCTTAACATCATAGAGAAAAATTCAAACTGAGCAGGTACGCTTTGAATACTTAGGTCAATGTATTTATTGCTCTCTCTGGATAACAGCATGAAAAGTAATGAGATCATCAATTAGGCATAAAACTCTCCTAATTCAGACTCCCCCCACCACATTGTCAGGCTTTCTAGACTGCTCAGTGGTTGAGAATCTCCCTGCCAATGCAGGAGACACAAGTTTGATCCCTGAGTTGGGAAGATCCCCGGGGGAAGGGAATGGCAACCCAGTCCAATATTGTTGCCTAGGAACTCCCATGGACAAAGGGTTGCAAAGAGTCAGACACGACTGAATGACTGAGTGGCTGCATCGTTAACTCATAAATTACAAGTTTATCGGAGCCATTGTAAATATTCAGCTCTTATGTATCAACATTGGAATCAGTTCGTCAAATTTAACATACACACACATGTGCACACAAAACATATTGGAACTTGTATTGGCATTGTGTCGAACCCATGGGTCATTTTCAGAAGACTCAACATTTGTGGGATTATTTAATTTTCTATTCTGTGAACACCCTTTCACATCCCTTTTCACTCAGTCTCATCCCATTTTGTCCTACCTCTCAATTCATTGTCATTTTCAATATAACTCTATAACATCTGTACTTTTCTATATAGAAAGTGAAAGTGAAAGTCACTCAGTTGTGTCCGACTCTTTGCAACCCCATGGACTATACAGTCCATGAAATTCTCAATGTCAGAATACTGGAGTGGGTAGCCTTTCTTTTCTCCAGGGGATTTTCCAAACCGGGGATCAAACCCAGGCCTCCCACATTGCAGGTGGTTTCTTTACCAGCTGAGCCACAAAGGAAGCCCAAGAATATGGAGTGAGCAGCCTATCTCTTCTCCAGGGGATCTTCCAGACTCAGGAATAAACTGGGGTCTCCTGCATTGCAGGTGGATTCTTCACCAACTGAACTATCAGGGAGGACCTTTCTATATAGAAGCCACTGCAAAATAGCCATTAGATTTATCCCTAAGGTGCTGAATAGCTTGTGCTGCCATGATCAGTGGTGTCTTTGCCTTTCATTTGTTCTTTCTAAATATGTCACTTGTGCATGCAGTTGACTTTTGCACAGTTAACTATCTAGCTAAATCCATCTCTCATTTCTAGTTATTTGCCTGTTTAGTCTTGCTTGTTTTATGTATACAAGCAAATCATTTTCGAAGAATGACAGTTTTATTTCCTTTTTTCAAATCTTCTGCTTTAATTTTTTAAATTGTTATCACACTGACTAAATTATTGCACAGACCAGAATATAAGATGTTAAAAGCAATAAATCAGTGAAAGTAGGTATCTTTGGTCCTGAATTTAAAAAGAACGCTACTTACAATTTTCTGTTTAGAATAATGCTTGTAAACATAACCAGGTTAAGAGAATGAGTTTAGATTACAAGCTTCCTTTATATCACGAATGAGTGCTGAATTTATTGCAAATTTTTCTACACCCATCGAGATGATCATAACTCTCAGTCTTTCAATCACTGTGGTGACTGAAAATAGAATTTGCAGAACGATCCATACTTACATCTTCAGGGCAACCTCAATCTGGACACAATATAGTTAACTTTTTATACTTTTTATACACTTTTAGTTTGAGATTATAAATATTTTATATTATAAAATTATATCTATCTTCATAAGCAAAATAGGTTTGTAATATTTTTTATCTCATCTCTGTTTTTTTTAATTTTTATTTTCTGGCTGTGCTCCATGGGGCATGTCGGATCTTAGATCCCTGACTTGGGACTGAACCCTTGCTCCTCTGCTGTAGCAGCACAGAGCTTTAACCCCTGGACTATCAGGAAAGTCCTTCATGTCTGATTTTGATATCAAGATTAAATCAGACTTTTACAATGAAAGGGAGTGATTAATTGTGAGATGCTAGTGGCTTAATCTTTGCAAATGTGGTAGAACTGACTCATAAAATCACCTAGGATGGATGTTTTGTTTGCAGGAGATGTTTTGAAATAGTTATAGGACTATTAGGTGTCTTACTGCTTTTGGAGCCAGTTTTGAAATTTATTCTTTCTCTAGGATTTTGCCATGTCATGAAAGATAGATCTCTCCCCACACCCTCTCTCTCCTCCTGCTCCTCCTCCACCCAGACCCCTAATCTGTTTTGTCAGTCTCAACTAAGGTTTTCCTTTTTCTTGCTGATTTACAAACCAACTTTGGACACAGTTGAGCTAGTCTATTTTCTTTCATTGTTATCCGTCTGCCATTATCTACTTCCTTTCTTTAGGCTTATTTGTATATCTTTTAAGAGCTTGAAGTTGGACTTTTATCTCATTGAGCTTCAGCTGTTGTCTTTTTCTAATATAATCACTTAAAATGACAGATTTCCACTGACACTCCACTTTTGCTGATGCCACAAAGTTTTGTAAACAGTTTCTTTTTCATTTTCATCAGTTCTAAGTGTCTTTAAAATTTCCATTAAGATTTCTTCTTTGACCCATGACTTATTTTAAATGCATTTTTTCATTCTGAAATATATGGAGATTTACTGATTGATTTATAATAACTTTTAACTTAATTGCTCTGAAGTTAGAGAATATGTTGTCTATGACCCTATTCTGTCAAATTTGTTAAATCTAATTTATGGACTCATATTGCTTCCATTCCCTGGTGGCTCAGAGGTTAAAGCATCTGCCTGTAACACAGGAGACCTGGGTTCAATCCCTGGGTCGGGAAGATCCCCTGGAGAAGGAAATGGCAACCCACTCCAGTATTCTTGCCTGGAGAATCCCATGGACGCAGGAGCCTGGTGGGCTACAGTCCACGGTCGTAAAGAGTCGGACACGACTGAGCGACTTCACTTTTTTATAGTACCAGTTAGGTTTTAATTAAGAAGATGTGTAGTCTCTATTTATCCAATAAATATAAAAAATCAAATATACAAAAGCAAGTCCTGTATTTGTATGTCAGGTGAAACGGGACAGCCGGGCTACTCAGAACTCGTATATGTCTGTGGGTTTCTTCTCTGCATTGTTGATCAGGAGCTGATAAGATTCTCTTGAAATTTCCCTCTATGGTAGTGTTGTTGAAAATTTCTGCCTGTAACTTTCATCACATATTTCCCTTATATTTTTTGAGGCTATATCATTAGACACAGTTAAAATTCTTACATCTCCATGGTGCATTGGAACTTTTATCATTAAGTAGCGGTTGCCTTTGCCTTTGAACTGACAGTCACTGTGTGTGCTGCAAGCTAAGTTGCTTCAGTCATGTCCAACTCTTTGCAACCCTATGGAGTGTACCCACCAGGTTTCTCTGTCCGTGGGATTCCCCAGGCAAAATACTGCAGTCGGTTGCCATTTCCTCCTCCAGGGGGTCTTTCCCACCCAGGGATTGAACCTTTGTCTCTTACAGCGCCTGCATTGGCAGGTGGGTTCTTTACCACTAGCACCACCTGGGAAGCCCAATAGTCATTACAAGTTCTGTTTTAAGGGCCTGGGGTCTATTTGACTGACAGATCTTTTTTCTATCCTTTATTTTTGACTTTTCTGGGCTTGTACTTTAGGCATCTCCTATAGGCAGCATTTGGGCAATTGTTTGATCTGATCTGACTATTCCTTCACTTTAACTGGCAAAGTCACTATACCTGTGACTATTGATACATTCAAACTTCTTCCTTCCACTATTAACTTTTTTGGTCCTCTTCTTCTGTTTTGTCTATATTCCTTATTTCTCTTTCTAAAGATTAAATTATTGTATTGTATGTTTATTTCTTCCCATTCTTTCTCCTATTACTGTGAGTTTACACATTTTAATTCTTGCTCTTTTAGTGTTTACCTATGAAATAAATCTATGTAAGAGGAAACATTCTAACAAATAAGTTGGACAACTCTCTCAAGGAAAACAAACTCTCCAGACAGTGTTAATCATAAACTATCATTGTTCAGTATTTTCATTCTATCTTTTTAAACTTCTAATATTCATTATTTCATAGAGGCTGTTTTTGTTTGCATTCAGAATTTGTTTGCCATATTGTACTTAATGTTTAGATTTTCCCCGTGCATTACTAGTTACCTTCTAAGATCATTTTTCTTCTGTATAAAGTGTGCTATTTAGAGCAGCTCCCAGGTGATGTATTCCAACAAGTCTTTTTTGTTTCTGTTGTTGTTATTGTTGTGTTTTTGTTGTGGGTGTTGTTGTTGTTGTTTAAATTTCTCAGTCCTCATTCTTGAAAGGTTGTTTTGCTGGATACAAACTCTAGTCTGACATTTGTTTTCAATCAATATTTAAGGATATTATTCCACCATCTTCTGGCTTCTTAAAATTGCTGTTGAGATGATCCTTTTACGGTAACTGTCTTTTTGTGTTTATTTTTCCTCATGATTTGTTCTTTCTCTCTGGTTATTTTAGAGGATGCTTGGCTTTGTCACTCTGCAAGTTCACTGTTCTGTGTCTAGACATGAATGTCTTTCATTTGCTCTCTTTGAAATGCACCAAGCTGCCCAGAGCTGTGGGTACGCGGATTTCTTGGACTATGACAGCCAGTGCCTTTTAAAATCCATCTCCTCTTGCTGTTCTTCAGTCACTGAGTCCTGTCCGACTGTTTGCAACCTCATGGGCTGCAGCAGGCCAGGCTTCCCTGTCCTTCACCCTCTCTCAGGTTTGCTCAAACTCATGTCCACTGAGTCGGTGATGCCATCCAACCGTCTCATTCTCTGTCGCCCTCTCTTCCCCCTGCCTTCAATCTTTCCAGCATCAGGGTCCTTTTCAATGAGTCAGCTCTTCACATCAGGTGGCCAAACTCTCTGCTTTCTTTCAATTGTTTGGACCTCAAATTAGATACAGGTTATACTTTCTCATTTTATTTGCATGTCTTTTAATCTTTCTTTAATGATTTCTATTGCCTCCCTCATGGAGTATTACAGATAAATCCCTCAGGTAATTCTTCCTGTTCACTAATGTCCTTTCAGCAGTGTCTGTCCTGCCATTTTCCTGTATGAAGACTCTGCTGTCAGTAACTGTATTTCTCACTTCTTAATACTCTGCTTTAAAAAACAAAAGAAAAAGACTATCTTTGCATTCCTGAAATTTTTGTGTTCAATGGTCATCTTTTTAATTGTATTCTTTATTTCTTTGAGCATTCAGTACAGAGCATCTTAGCATTCACTACAGAGCTTCTAAGCATTTATTACTTAAACATTTCAACATCTGTAGATCTTCGGGGTATAAAGTTTTTGTTTTGTGTACGATTATCTCTGTTGTGAGTTTACCGTTCCCCACTGCTCTTGCTCTGTGTCAACACCTGCCATCTGTTACAAATTCTTCTGGTCTCTTCCAATGATGAAAATTCTTCGAAAAACTCCTCAACTTTAAAAACTCAGGGCATTCCCTGATAGATCAGTGGTAAAGAATCTGCCTGCCAATTCAGGAGACATGAATTCAATCCCTGGTTCAGGAAGATCCCATATGCTGCAGAGCAACGGACCCTGTGTGCCATAACTACCAAGCCTGTGCTCGAGAGCCCAGGAGACACAGCTACTGAGTCCATGGGCTGCAACTACTGAAGCCTGTATGCCTTCAAGCCCAGGTTCTGCAACAAGGGAAGCCACCACAGTGAGAAGCCTGAGCACTGCAACCAAGAATAGCCCCAGCTCACAGAAACTAGAGAAAGCCCGCATGCGGCATCGAAGGCCCAGCAGAGCCAAAAATGAAACAAATAAATACAATCACTTAAAAAGAAACTTACTCAGAAGGTCCCACCAAGCAGGTGTGGAGCATTTATAACACCAGGAGCATAGCTAGGGCAATTCAGAACCCACTGGATCCGCTCCATTTACACGTCTCTTGAAATTGCTTGGTAGCCCCACTGCTGATGGGTTTCCTGTTTCCTCAGAATCTACCAATGATAGACAGAAGATGAAGTCACATCCAGCACACCCATCAAGGCATAGCTGAAATAACTACCTGTGTTAAAACCACAAGAAAGGAGTGGCTTTCAGAAATTTAGTCAAGGTTAGCCCGTTATTGGAGAAGGCAATGGCACCCCACTCCAGTACTCTTGCCTGGAGAATCCCATGGACAGAGGAGCCTGGTGGGCTGCAGTCCGTGGGGTTGCGAAGAGTCGGATACGACTGAGCGACTTCACTTTCCCTTTTCCCTTTCATGCACTGGAGAAGGAAATGGCAGCCCACTCCAGTGTTCTTGCCTGGAGAATCCCAGGGACGGCAGAGCCTGGTGGGCTGCCGTCTATGGGGTCGCACAGAGTCGGTCACGACTGAAGCGACTTAGCAGCAGCAGCAGCCCGTTATAATGGCCATTCACAAAACATTTTAGAGAACTGGTGTTAAATACAAAATTATTTTTCTGGCACCGCTGAGAATCATAAGGAAGACTTTCTCAAGGTACCATTGAAATATGTATATTTTCATATGTGAAACAGATCACCAGTCCAGGTTTGATGCATGAGATAGGGTGCTCAGGGCTGGTACACTGGGATGACCCTGAGGGATGGGATGGGGAGGGAGATGGGAAGGGGGTTCAGGATGGGGGACACATGTATACCCATGGCTGATTTATGTCAATGTATGGCAAAAAACCACCACAATATTGTAAGTAATTAGCCTCCAACTAAAATAAACAAAAATTTTTTTTAAAAAAGGAAAGAGAAGAAAATAAAAATAAAACAATTACTGTGCTGGGGGCCACGACCATTGCAATACAAAGAAAGATTGGGTTCAATTTCAAATACAGCAAAGACAGCTAGAAATCTACAGCCAGTGAGCAGAAGGAAGGGTTTAATGGGTGGAAAATTACTAAGAAGGGGCTCTCCTGCTGGCTCAGTGGTAAAGAATCCGCCTGCCAAAGCAGGAGACAAAGGTTCAATCCCTGGGTCAAGAAGATCCTGTGGAGAAGGAAATGACAACACACTCCAGAGTTCTTGCCTGGGAAATCCCATGGACAGAGGAGCCTGGCAGGCTACAGTCCACGAGGTAGCCAAGAATTGGACATGACTAAGTGACTAAATAACAAGAATAACTACTTAGAGGAGACTTCAAGAGTAGGGGGATTCTTGCCAAGGGTGATTGGACATCAAAGGTGGGGAGATTCTTAGTGAACTGACTGAGTAGAATTTTTGCTACAACCTGACCCAGCAAGACTGGGTCCAAGGTGAAGACCTTGTCACCCAAAGGACTCAGAGGAGACTCGTTGAGGTTTGGGCAAGAAAAGAATCTTCATCACTAGGCTTGCACTGAAGATCTATCATTCTTCCCACTAGCAAAAAGAAAGTAACTTCCAATGGAAGAGTTTCTAAGCCCACACACTGTGTCATGCCTGGGTGTTTTCCTACCAAGGTATGAAGACAAATTTTCTTTGTTGTTGTTGCTCAGTCACTCAATCATGTCCAATCTTTGCAACCCCATGGGCTGCACTGTGCCAGGCTTCCCTGTTCTCCACTGTCTCCCTAAGTTTGCCTAAACTCATGTCCACTGAGTTGTGATGCTATCTAACCATCTCATCCTCTATCACCCCCTTCTCTTGGCCTCAATCTTCCCCAGCATCAGGGTCTTTTCCAATGAGTCAACTCTTCGAATCAGGTGGCCAAAGTATGGGAGCTTTAGCTTCAACATCAGTGCTTCCAATGAATATTCAGTGTTTATTTCATTTAGGATTGATTGGTTTCATCTCCTAGTTTTTAGTTCAGGACTGCAGCTCTAATACCAAAGCCTGGGTTCCAATTCTGGTTCTGCCATTTTCCAGCTAAATAACCTTGGGAAAGGACTTAACCTGACTCTGCCTTAAGTTCCTTGTCTGCAAAATGAGAAGAGCAGTAATGTCCCCTCCCAGGGGAAGCTTGAGAGTAAATGAGTTAATATAAGTCAAGGGCCTAGAGAAAGATTGAGGGCAAGAGGAGAAGGGGGCAACAGAGAATGAGATTGTTGGATAACGTCACTGGTTCAACGGATGTGAGTTTGAGCAAACTCTGGGAGATAGTGGAGGACAGGGAAGACTGGCGTGATGCAGTCCATAGGGTCAAAAAGAGTTGGACTCAACTGAGCGGCTGAACAAAAAAGGGTTTGGAGCAGTGTCCCCATATAGTGAGCCCTACTGTGGGGATTTTAGCCAAGTTTAGTTGTTTAAGCTTTTGATTATATTCCTTTATCAACCTTAGGGTTCCTCTAAGCTTTGGTCTATATTCCATCACCAGTTTTAATGAAAAGGTCTAAGTCTGAGCACATCTTAAGTTTATAGCTTTGGCTGAGCCATACAAAACAGGCAACGTGTTTCTGGAAAATCTTCATCTAACTTTCCTTTCTTCGCAGCCAGTACACTTCAAATTCTTTAATTCTTATTCTACAGAGACATTCAGGTACCGTATTTCAGGACCAAGTATGACTTGGAGATCTCAGCTTCACCCCAGGTGGGGTTTTAAAGCCTTTCTTCTGGTGGAAAAATTGCAGAGCTCTTTAAAATCATTCTTCTGAATACAGTTTCCTATCTTCTTCTGTGGCTTCTAGGCTGTACACGCATTACTCCTTCATCTTATGGTATTGCAGATGTTTTCCTGACATGTGAGTGTGTGGTCATCTGCCCTCATGAGAAGCCCTCCAGACCCTCCCCGCTCACTGTCAGGCCCACCAGGGCTCAGCAATGCTCTGATTCCCCTGATCGAGTAGGAGCGGACACAGTCCTTGCGACACATGAGTGCGTGCTAAGTCAGCTCAGGCGTGTTCCACTCTTTGTGGCCCCATGGACTGTAGCCCACCAGGCTCTTCTGTCCATGAGATTCTCCAGGCAATAATATTGGAGTGGGCTGCCATTTCCTTCTTGTGGGGATCTTCCCAACCCAGGGATCATGCCCACATTTCTTAAGTCTCCTGCACAGGCAGGTGGCTTCTTCCCCACTGGGATGTGCCCTGGGAGACACAACTAGTGCTGAAAAGGGAAAGCTGGAAGATAGCAGTGAGAGTGAGTAAAGGGAAATCATGGGACACAGGGCTTTTTAGCCAGCCCAAAGAGTCTGCTGCATGTCCGCTAGCTCAGAAGACTGCCTACAAAGACAGTTCATTCTCAATCAGCCTGATTCTCCACAATCTCCCTTTAATAAACCCAGAAAAAAGGGACCTGCAAGAGAAACAGCTGAGGCTGCACTCGGCCCAGGGACGAGACAGACAGTTCAGAGACTGCAGGCAGGTGAGCTTTGTTTTTGATGTGTTTATTCTCTGAAAGGCCTGTGCTGTCAGCAAGCTGGGCCATCAGTCTAGACAGGCCTCCACTTCCCATTGCCCCATGCAGCCTGGGGTGAGGCTCTGCCTCCACAGACACAACATAGAGCCAGTGGTAACTGTATACCATGCCATTGTACAATGACAAAATAAAACCAGAACATATTAGGGGGTTAAGTGTTTGAGAAAAGAATAAGACAATAGGAGTTGCTGGAAAAAGACTTTTGAGAGTCCCTTGGACTGCAAGGAGATCAAACCAGTCAATCCTAAAGGAAATCAACACTGAATATTCATTGGAAGCATTGATGCTGAAGCTTAAGCTCCAAAACTTTGGCCACCGGATTCAAAGAGCTGACTCAACGCAAAAGACCCTGATGCTGGGAAAGATTGAGAGCAAGAGGAGAAAGGGGAGACAGAGAATGAGATGGTTAGATAGCATCACTGACTCAATGCACATGAACTTGAGCAAACTCCAGAGACAGCGAAGGACAGGGAAGCCTGGCATGCTGCAGTCCACGGGGTGAAAAAGGGGACATGACTGAGCGCCTGAACAACAATAGAAGGATTAGGGAAAAAATGAGAAAGCTAACCAAGAAATTGCAGGGAAGACTGATAGGTGTGACATACACAATGTAAGGGGGAGAAAGTATAAGCGCTACTGACCAGAAGAGAAATGGTCGCACCGCATTTGACAAGCGAAGTGCTCATATGTGCACTCGCTTGCTCAGTCGCGTCTTTGCAACCCCATGGACTATAGCCTACCACACTCCTCCATCCATGGGATTTTCCAAGCAAGAATACTGGAGTGGGTGGCCATTTCCTCCACAGGGGATCTTCCCCACCCAGGTCAGAAGAGAAATGGTCGCACCGCATTTGACAAGCGAAGTGCTCATATGTGCACTCGCTTGCTCAGTCGCGTCTTTGCAACCCCATGGACTATAGCCTACCACACTCCTCCATCCATGGGATTTTCCAAGCAAGAATACTGGAGTGGGTGGCCATTTCCTCCACAGGGGATCTTCCCCACCCAGGAATCAGACACAAACCTCTAGCATCTCTTGCATTGGCAGGCAGATTCCTTACCATGGGTGCCCCCTGGCAAGTCAAAAATCCATCTACAGTGCAGGAGATGAAAGTTTGATCCCTGGGTGGGGAAGATCCCCTGGAGGAGGGGATGGCAACCCATTCTAGTATTCTTGCCTGGAAAATCCCATGGACAGAGGAGCCTGGTGGGCTACAGTTCACGGGGTCGCAAAGAGTCAGATACAACTGAGCACGTAACACATATACACAAATTGATCATGAGGAAATCAGAGATGTGTTTTTAAGCATAAGGATTTTCGCCAGAGTTTTATTTGTACAAGTAAAAATTTGTGTGCTGTGTGTGTGCTCAGTTATGCTCAACTCTTGGTGACCCAATGGGCCTACCAGGCTCCTCTCTCCATGGGATTTCCCAGGCAAGAATACTGGAGTGGGTTGTCATGCCCTCCTCCAGGGGATCCTCCCTACTCAGGGACTGAACTCAGGTCTCTTACTTCTCCTGCACTGCAGGTGGATTCTTTATTGCTGAGCAATCTGTAAACATCCAATGACATTTGTTTTCCAATAGACACCAAAGACAGGAAGGCTAGAAATGAGGAGAGTCTTTCATAGTGTGGGGTCCACACTGCATTAACTACATCTCTGCATCCCCTCCAGAGCTCCTGCAGAGAGCTGGACCTGTTCTGCATCTCAGGGCTGAAGTGCAGGCAGCTGTGAAGAGTCCCCATTGAGGGTGGGCATCACTGACACAACACCAGACCCATACAACAACATGCAGTCTGCTCCCTGCCACAAGTCGGGCGGGGGCGCTGAACAAAACCAAACTCTGCTGTATTAAAGATGACCCAACGAATGTCAAGCAGTATGCACCCTTGTCAGGAACGAAGTGCCTGAAACACTGGCTGTCTTGGATTAATCACTATTCTACGCTGGCCTTTGAATTACGATATTCTGAATTCCCTTTCAACCACTGTTTCTGATAGAATCACCATCTTAATTTACCAAAGAGGGATTAAAGAAAAGTTGTTCTCCAGGAACACGGGATGAGTGAAGTGAGGCAGATACAGAAGTGGGAAATGGGCAGGACAGAATCGACTTTGTCTGCAGACCAGCAGGATCACGCAGGTTGCGTTTGTTTGGTGACAGTTCAATGGTTTACGAACAGAACCCCTCAAAATCCTGGAGAAGGAAATGGCAACCCATTCCATTATTCTTGCCTGGAAAATTCTGTGGACAGAACAGCCTGGGGGCCTACAGTCCATGGGGTTGCAAGGAGTTGGACCCAACAGAGCATAACCTCAAGATCCATTAACTCCTTCTGGTCTCAGATTTATAGAGAATATCTAATTATTTCAAGAAATAAAACATACTTATGGACCTATAGGAGAAGGCAATGGCACCCTACTCCAGTGTTATTGACTGGAGAATCCATGGATGGAGAAGCCTGGTGGGCTGCAGTCCATGGGCTCACTAAGAGTTGGACACGACTGAGCGACTTCACTTGCACTTTTTACTTTCACGCATTGGAGAAGGAAATGGCAACCCACTCCAGTGTTCTTGCCTGGAGAATCCCAGGGACGGGGGAGCCTGGTGGGCTGCCGTCTATGGGGTCACACAGAGTCAGACACAACTGAAGCGACTTAGCAGCAGCAGCAGCAGCAGCATCGACCTACTATTTAAAGCCAGATTTATTTATTTTATTGTTGTTTAGGCTCTACAGTGATTTAGACTGGCTCCTTTATCAGGCAGAATGCAGAAACACTCATTTGGACATTATTCTCTAGGAAAGTAGAGAGGAAGCAACATCAGTGGGGTGTGTGCATGTGTCTACATAGAGAAGCCAAAATCTCTGTGTTTCTATTAGAATGAGAAGGGCCAGTGTACAGGTTCTGTATACAGCAGACAGCGATGCTAAACTAAGGATGAAAGGAAACAAGGTCTGTGAGAGCATTTTGAGAAGTACAAGGTATTCTCCAAATGCAAGCAAGTAGCACTCTTGTTATATTACTGTTGTTATGTTATTACTGCCATTACTTATGAGTAACCAAAGGAAAGCAAACAGGTTTTTTTGTATTCACAGGGCAGGTGGTCAGCCATATATTTTTTTTAACATTGTAGGACACAGTTAATTCCATTATAGAAAGGCATTTTAAATGAACATTTCTTTTCAAATACAGAGCTTAATTCACTTTCTCCTTTTCTAATGCCATGCTTTCGTGCTCAGTCATAGTTGTGTCCAGCTCTTTGTTGGACATGGACTGCAGCCCACCAGGCTCCTCTGCCCATGGGATTTTTCAAGCAAGGATACCGGAGTGGGTTCCCATTTCCTCCTCCAGGGGAATCTTCCTGACGCAGGGATCAAACTCCTGTCTCCATCGTCTCCTATATTACAGGAGGATTATTTTACTACTGAGGCACCTGGAAAGCCCTTTCTAATGGCAAAGATGACTAGACAGTCTTGTCTGTGGCCATTTTCATTGATAAATCAGGCCCTGTTCCTGGTGTCAGCCTTGAGCGTCTCTGTAGAAACACTATGATAAATGAATACCCTATGACTTTGTGAGTTACTCTAAACAAACTCAGGATTCTATGTTCTGTGCTTCATCACTCAGTCACGTCTGACTATTTGCAACCCCATGGACTGCAGCCCACCAGGCTCCTCTGTCCATGGGACTTCTCCAGGCAAGAATAGAGTGGGTTGCCTTGTCCCCTTCCAGGGGATCTTCCCAACTCAGGAGTCAAATCCAGGTCTCCCCATTGCAGGCAGATTCTATGCCATCTGAGCCAGCAGGGAAGCCCAAGAACACTGGAGTGGGTAGCTTATCCCTTCTCCAGGTGATCTTCCCAACCATGAATCGAACTGGTGTCTCCTGCACTGCAGGCAGATTCTTTACCAGCTAGGCTACCAGGGAAGACCCCCAGTGAATTTCCACACTATCTCTTTGTAGGGATGATGATTTTCTTTAATGACAAACTGAGACAGTGAGTCCACAAAGACTGCTGATACTTAGGACTTTATGCACAAATTAGCATTTATGCTGTGTGAATGGCCCCTACAAAGAGATCATGTGGAAATTCAGAACTATTCCAGGGCAGTTATTCACAACCAGAACCATTGCTCCCTCCCCCATCTCCACCCCAGCTTTCAGGACACTGGCCATCCTTGGACACACTTTTGATTGTCACAGCTACCAGGCAGGTGCCAGTGGCAGTGAGAAGGAGTGTGTAGAAGCTGAAGAAGGGTGCTAGCACCCACCACACATCACACGCAGGACAGCCCACAGCACAGAGCAGTGTGCAGAAGCCAGTCCCAACGTCAGTGCAGTGTCTTCAATGCCAAAGTCGTGCTGATGGACCCGCTGCCCATCCTCCAAAACCAGGTCCATGACAAGATAACATCAGAATGCAAATCAATGATGTCCCAGAGCAGCCAGCTGACACTGTTCACACGAAGACTTTCTTGATGAAGGAAATGACACACTGATACACATATTGATATAAGCACCGTATCTTCAGGATGACTGGCACTTTGCGTAGGCTTGCTGTTGCCCGCATGCTTAGTTGATCAGTCTTGTCTGACTCTTTGTGACTGTCCATGGGACAGAAGATGTCCAATGGATATCTCCTGTGTGCCCTACATTGCAGGAGGGTTTTTACCCACTGACACACCAAGGAAGCCCTAAACTTCTGGCCTCCAGTTCACAGTGGCCACTTCTGTTCATCTTCCTTCATTCCTATAAGCTGACCTATGGATTTTCAAGGATAAATAGTTTCCTGGATCCATGGATATGCTCCCGAAAAGTCTTCTTTGTGCTGAACATTTTTCTCTGTACCACATCTAGGAACAAAGATCTCAAATATGCTTAAATTTACCAAACCAGAGGCTACATATTTCCATGGCTACTTTCCTTTCAAATAAATTTTTATTTGCATGATGTTTAACTTGTTTGCCATACCTTTGCATTTTTTGAGTGTATAATTTTAATCAGCTTCACTACAGAAAATGCAACTTAAAAAAATTAACTTTCAGTTCAGTTCAGTTGCTCAGCTGTGTCCAACTCTTTGCGACCCCATGAATTGCAGCATGCCAGGCCTCCCTGTCCATCACCAACTCGTGGAGTTCGCTCAAATTCACGTCCATCAAGTCAGTGATGCCATTCAGCCATCGCATCCTCTGTTGTCCCCTTCTCCTCCTGCCCCCAATCCCTCCCAGCATCAGAGTCTTTTCCAATGAGTCAACTCTTCACATGAGGTGGCCAAAGTACTGGAGTTTCAGCTTCAGCATCATTCCTTCTAAAGAAATCCCAGGGCTGATCTCCTTCAGAATGGACTCGTTGGATCTCCTTGCAGTCCAAGGGACTTTCTCCAACACCACAGTTCAAAAGCATCAATTCTTTGGCACTCAGCTTTCTTCACAGTCCAACTCTCACATCCATACGTGACCACAGGAAAAACCATAGCCTTGACTAGATGGACCTTAGTCGGCAAAGTAATGTCTCTGCTTTTCAATATGCTATCTAGGTTGGTCATAACTGTTCTTCAAAGGAGTAAGCGTCTTTTAATTTCACGGCTGCAGTAACCATCTGCAGTGATTTTGCAGCCCGAAAAATAAAGTCTGACACTGTTTCCACTGTTTCCCCATCTATTTCCCATGAAGTGATGGGACCGGATGCCATGATCTGTTTTCTGAATGTTGAGCTTTAAGCCAACTTTTTCACTCTCCTCTTTCACTTTCATCAAGAGGCTTTTTAGTTCCTCTTCACTTTCTGCCATAAGGATGATGTCATCTGCATATTTGAGGTTATTGATATTTCTCCCGGCAATCTTGATTCCAGCTTGTGCTTCTTCCAGCCCAGCGTTTCTCATGATGTACTCTGCATAGAAGTTAAATAAGCAAGGTGACAATATACAGCCTTGATGTACTCCTTTTCCTATTTGGAACCAGTCTGTTGTTCCATGTCCAGTTCTAACTCTTGCTTCCTGACCTGCATACAGATTTCTCAAGAGGCAGGTCAGGTGGTCTGGTATTCCCATCTCTTTCAGAATTTTCCACAGTTTATTGTGATCCACACAGTCAAAGGCTTTGGCATAGTCAAGAAAGCAGAAATAGATGTNCCATGTCCAGTTCTAACTGTTGCTTCCTGACCTGCATACAGATTTCTCAAGAGGCAGGTCAGGTGGTCTGGTATTCCCATCTCTTTCAGAATTTTCCACAGTTTATTGTGATCCACACAGTCAAAGGCTTTGGCATAGTCAATAAAGCAGAAATAGATGTTTTTTTTTGGAACTCTCTTGCTTTTTTGATAATCCAGTGAATGTTGTCAATTTGATCTCTGGTTCCTCTGCCTTTTCTAAAACCAGCTTGAACATCTGGAATTCCACAGTTCACATATTGCTGAAGCCTGGCTTGGTGAATTTTGAGCATTACTTTTACTAGAGTGTGAGATGAGTGCAACTGTGCGGTAGTTTGAGCATTCTTTGGCATTGCCTTTATTTGGGATTGGAATGAAAAGTAACCATTTACTATCCTTTAAATCTTCCATGAATATTGTTGTTTAGGTGCTAAGTTTAGGTGTTTAGGTTTTGTTTAGGTTCTAAGTTATATCTCTATGGACTGTAGCCCGTCAGGCTTCTCTGTCCATGGGATTTCCCAGGCAAGAATACTGGATTTTATTAATTTTCTGAATAGACTTAATGCTGAGTTCACCAAAGTTCTCATATGCTATGTGTTTTTACATATTAAAAGGCATCTGATCTATATCTGCTGATATAAGTGATGGCAAAATCATGGTTCTAAGTAAACTTCAATTGCAAAGTTTTGTGAGTGTCTCCATATATTAGCTTTATAATAATTAAATCCCTGGGTCTTAACACAAATGTTATCCTACCTGCCTTATACATTAATGACTCATTATGTGAAAATATATCACTAAATTACAAGAAATCCAATGCCATTTAATTTTCAGTAGCCAAAATAAACCTTATCCAAAAGACTTTATAAATTTAAACCATCATGTGAAATAGTCTAATAACACTAACAAGAGATTTATGCCAATAACAGGCAATATGCTAGAACAAGTTTGCCACTTAAATATTCATGACACCACAAGGAAAGCTCTATTTACTATACCCGACTCAAATTTGATGCTCATTATGTTGGATCAAAGGTAATTTCCTAGAGAATGAACATCAGGTGTTCAGTGTGCAAAGACAGCCCATATGAGCTTCAGCATATATTGGTCAAAATGAAGAATAGACAATTGCAGAGAATCGAGAAAGATGCCGGATGAATACCAACTGATGAGAGGAATCCTATTGCAGACGTGCATGTAGGACCTACACATGTCTGAAGGTCCCGGCGGAGTGAAAGACGACACTCAGACCACTGCACAGTGTGTGCCGTGTGCCTTGCTACGTGGCTTCAGTCGTGTCTGACTCTTTTTGACTTCATGGACTACAGCCCAGCAGGCTCCCCTGTCCATGCGGAATCTCCAGGAAGGAATACTGGGCTGCACTGTTGTGCACTCCCCCAGGGGACCTTCCCAAACCAGGGACTGAACCCACGTCTGAGTCTGCTGCGTTGGCGGGTGGGTTCTTTACCACCGAGCCACCTGGGAAGACCCACTGCGTGGTACACGTGCGTGGGACACACCGCAGAGGCCCTGCAGTCTAGTACACGAAGGCTTGGACAGTAGCGTGATCAGGAGCCCTAACGCCACAGAGCTGTTCATTTACTAAATGATATCCTGCTCACTTGCATAAACCATACATTTTCAAAAGAAATCTCAAAAGGCTCCCAAGAACACACCTGAAGCAGAGAAGCCCACAGAGACACTAAAGGACGGATAAATCACAGTAAAATTTCCTCTAGAGATTCAGTGTATCTGTCTCTCTGTGTGTGGCGTGTCCTTGATTTTTTTGTTCCATAGATTGATTTGCCAAATTCATAACAAGTGAATGTCAGCAGTTGCTCAGTTGTGACAGCTTTTAAATTTATACAACCACAGTTTCAAGATTACAAATGTAAGCAACATGGATGTAGTATTATAGTAAGAATGTTTACACCTACAAAAATCTAATGTCTCATATGCATATATTCAAGTAGTTGGAAAGAGAGATTATGGCCTATTAGCAACTGAGAAATAGCAGCTCTAATTTTTAGGCACTTAAAGAGAATCTGCTTCTCCATCCTGATGCTTCATGACTTAAAGAAAAAGGAAGTTATTTTATTTTCCCTATATCAACATTTTCTAGTTTATATATCATTGTGCCATATTTACAACAATGAAAAAAAAAACATGCAAAAGGCAAGCTTTAAGTTTTAAAGCACTCATCTTAAACCTGGGAGAAAGTCATTTCTCAAAGGACTCCCATATATGTGTCTGCAGTCAGCATGTCAGGTGTGGTCTTCCTTGGTGGCTCAGTGGTAAAAAATTTGCCAGTGATACCGGAGACCTGGGTTCAGTCCCTGGGTTGGGAAGATCCCCTGGAGAAAGAAATGGCAACCCACTCCAGAGTCTTGCCTGGAAAATTCCATGGACAGAAGACCCCAGCTGGCTACAGTCCATGGTGTCGCATACAGTCAGCCACAGCTGAGCGACTAACACACAATGGACAAATGGCCAGAATTCTCTCCTTTGAAAGGCAACAAAAGAAGTTACCCCCGTGGGCTAATTTTTGTGTCACTTCTGAATAATATATACATTTAAACCATGGTTGAGCACAGTTTAGAAAAGAAATGCTAATGCTAAGTTGTGTCTCTTTTGTGACCCCATGGACTGTAGCCCACCAGGCTCTTCTCTCCATGGAATTCTCGAGGCAAGAATAGTGGAGCAAGTTGCCATTTCCTTCTCCAGGGCATCTTCCCAAGCCAGGGATCAAACCCTCATCTTCTGCACTGCAGGCAGATTCTTTACCACTGAGTCACCTGGGAAGCCTTAGAAAAGAAACTAGCCCTCGATTTAGCCTCCTCTGCTTTCATGAAAAGGAAACATATTCAAAATGCATCAGATCTGTCTGCATGCCCAAAACTCAGACCCAAGCAAGAATTTTTCAAAAACACGCATAGTAGAAAAAATATTTTATAGTCAGAAAAAAGCCCATGTTTCAGTCTACAGCTTGCCCTTTATTTCATTAGGTGACCTAGAACAATTACAGTATAGTTCGACCTTCAGTGTTCTCATTTGTAAAATGGAGAATATTTTCAAAAGTAGAAGGTAGTCGAAACAATATTCATGATGAACCTAGCCCAATATCAGGCACACATTCTTTAAAAAAAAAAAAAAAACCTGTCATCTTTTCCTCTGTCTGTAGAGCTATAAGGACAAAGCACTATGAAGATTTCACAACATCTAAAGAAAATGGAATAGTATACCTGATTCAGGAAGTGTGTGGAGGGGTGCAGATTGCCAAATCCACAGAGTCATGATATATGTGATGTTATTTACAGTTAGCTCAGTTGGTAAAGAATCTGCCTGCAATGCAGGAGACCCTGGTTCAATTCCTGGGTCAGGAATATCTGCTGGAGAAGGGGTAGGCTACCCACTCCAGTATTCTTGGGCTTCCCTTATGGCTCAGCTGGTAAAGAATCTGCCTGCAATGCAGGAGACCTGGGCTGATAAGATCCCCTGGAGAAGGGAACTGGAGAATTCCATGGATTGTCCATGGGATCACAAAGAGTAGGACACAACTGAGCTACTTTCACTTCACAGTTATTACAGGGCTTCTTGGTTTAGTGGTAAAGAATCCACCTGCAATTCAAGAGACTTGCAGGAGACACGGGTTTGATCCCTGGATCTAGAAGATCCCCTGGAGGAGGAGATGCCAACCCACTCAGTATTCTTGCCTGGAGAATCCCATGGACAGAGGAGCCTGGTGGGCTACAGTCCATGGGGTCACAAAGAGTTGGACACAACCAAGGGACTCAACAACAGCTATTACACATAACAGTGTTTATAAAAAACAACAGTTACTATAAATAAACAGAATTTGTCAGGAGGTTTTTCCATCTGGAATATCAGAAATGAAAACTTCTGTCAAATCAATATAAATGAAAATAAAAATCACTGACCATTTTACCTTTTTAATTAAACTTAGGATGTAGACAGTCCTATCAGATCTAAACAACCCAACTCAGTGTGTCCTTCCTTACTGGTGAAGAATTGAAAACAGATTTCACCTGTCACTGCTGCTGCTGCTGCTGCTGTGAGGTTGCACAGAGTCAGACACGACTGAAGACTTCCACATAGACTTCCAGGGACTTCCACTAGGCTCCCCCGTCCCTGGGATTCTCCAAGCAAGGACACTGGAGTGGGTTGCCATTTCATTCTCCAATGCAGGAAAGTGAAAAGTGAAAGTGAAGTTGCTTAGTCACGTCCAACTTTAGCGATCCCATGGACTGCAGCCTACCAGGCTCCTCCATTCATGGGATTTTCCAGGCAAAAGTACTGGAGTAGGGTGCCATTGCTAGCCAGTCTCAATTAAAATATTACCTCTAATGGCACCCCACTCCAGTACTCTTGCCTGGAAAATCCCATGGACAGAGGAGCCTGGTAGGCTGCAGTCCATGGGGTTGCTAAGAGTCGGATGACTGAGCGACTTCACTTTCAATTTTCACTTTCCATTTTCCTGCATTGGAGAAGGACATGGCAACCCACTCCAGTGTTCTTGCCTGGAGAATCCCAGGGACAGGGGAGCCTGGTAGGAGGCTGTCTATGGGGTCGCACACAGTCGAACACTACTGAAGCGACTTAGCAGCAGCAGCAACAGCAGCTAATGGTTCTGCCTCTCATTTCTAAAGAAGTTTACCTTTTCTTATTTTTATCCTTCTCATTTTTAATTTGAATACCGTTAGAATTGTTGAGTATCATAGGCTTTAAATGTTGCCTGTTAGAAATGGCAGAAGCAAATAGACATTTTCCCTTTTTTATGCCTCTATGTTCAGGTATTATGAAAATGCATCCAGTAATAGAGCAATGAGTGAAAAGGATGGTACAACAACTTGACAGACGGAAGGACACTTCTAAGATGCTTTGTGAATTTAAAACGCTGTGGCACAGGGTCTTCCCTGGTAGTCCAGTGGCTCACCTTCACCTTCCAGTGCAGGGGTGTGGGTTTGATCCCTGGTCTGGGAGCTAAAACCCCACATGCCTTGGTCCAAAAATCCGAAACATAAAACAGAAAAAATACTGTAACAAAATCAATAAACACCTTAAAAATGGTCCATGTTAAAAAAAAATTCTATGGCATAAATGTCACTTATATTAGTCCATAATCACATCTGAAAAAGGGGTTTCCCAGGTGGCGCTAAGTGGTAAAGAACCTGCCTGCCAATGTAAGACATATGAAACATGGATTCTCTGCCCGGCTCGGGAAGACTCCCTGGAGGAGGGCATGGCAATCTCTCCAGGATTCTAGCCTGGAGAATCCCATGGACAGAGGAGCCTGGTGGGCTACAGTCCAAGGAGCTGCAAAAAGTCAGACATGACTGAAGCGACTTAGCACACACACACATCTGCAAAGATTCTGACCCCAAAGACTCATGGATTTTATTTTCACTACATCTGTCTTGTGGAGCATCTGCTCCACAGTGATAATGCTAAGAAACTACATACTTGGGAGATGAGGCTAGAGAATAGAGAAGCGGGGAGAAAATGAAAGAGAAAGGGAATTTCTGTAAAGATACTGGTAGCCTCTGAAGCAATTTCTCAGCACAAAAACCAGGAAGAAACAAACTTTCTCAAGTATTAAAATTAGACTTTCTGCAAAAATAAGATAAACTTTGAAACAGAAAACAAGTTTCAAAACACGAATGGAAACCATCAGGTAATTTCAACCTTCAGCTTTCCCCAGAATCTTAGAGAAAGACTATATAACCAGGTGTCCCTGGAGTTGGTGACAGCCAATTCAATGTTGCAATTTGCACAACTCTGTGACCTGGCGGGACGGAATCATTAAGGCTTTACAATCCCGGGACACATTTAACAATGGGTTGTACTACACTCCTTGTCAGCCCAAATGAATGCTCTGAGTAGAAAAACACAGTAAATGACCATCATTAGATTCACCCAAATCAATACTTTATTTGGTCTTTCAGACGCAGGTGCACTAAACAACACTCCGTCTACTTCTCGTTACCCCTAATCAGGTACTGCGTATGCAACACAGCTCCAGAGGTGGGATAATGAAGTTGTATTAAGCCTTATTCGGAGACTGTACTGCCAGCATCGTTAGGGCTTTGCTAAACAGGAGAGTTTTGTTGCTTAGTAACACAAATATTGCAGTGGAAGTGTCAGAAGGCTATTTTTCGTTCTCTGAAATCCCGACTCCCTAATTCATTTTCAGTCCTGCACGTATCAGAGTTCTGATTAATGAGGTGGCTCCTCTCTGACAGTGCGATCAGCCTAGCTTTTGATCACCTAGCAAGTGTAAACCAAATCTCATTTGTGTGCAAAACCTTTGACTTCAGTGAATTCAACTTCCTTGTGTTTTCACCAGCTCCCCCACCAAAACTGAAAGCAGCAGATCCCAACCCCAAGTGCATGCGTGCTGTGTGCTCAGCAGCTCCGTCCTGTCCGACTCTCTGCAACCCCTTAGACTGTAGCCCACCAGGCCCCTCTGTCCGTGGGATTTCCCAGGCAAGAATAGTGGAGTGGGTTGCCGTGCCCTCCTCCAGGGGATCTTCCTGACCCAAGGATTGAACCTGAGTCTCCTGGGCCTCCAGCATTGCAGGCAGAGTCTTTACTGATGAGCCACAGGGGAGCCCCACAACCCTACAGTCCAGGTTTAATTGACTAGAAACCCCCTGAAAAAGGGAAATGCATTTCTGAAATGAAACTCAAACGTGACCAGAAATAAATAGGTCTGATCATATGAGCAACAAATAACAACGGCAAAGTAGGCCCGATACTTAAGCCTATGCTGCTTGCTGCACGACAAGCCAATCGAGGGATGAGCTGTTGGGGCAAGCAATAGTGATTTGATTAGGAAAGGCAGCAGACCAAGAAGAGCGTGGACTAGTGTCTCAGAGAACCATCTTGCCCCGGCTAGTTCCTTTCAGAGAACAAAGGAGAGGTGAGCGAGTCAAGTAAGAAAAGGCGATGGTGGTAGTTTAGTCATCAAGTAGCGTCCGACTCTCGCGACCCCATGGACTGTAGCCCACCAGGCTCCTCTGCCCATGGAATTCTCCAGGCAAAAACACTGCAGTGGGTTGCCGTTTCCTTCTCCAGGGGACCTTCCTAACTCAGGGATCAAACCAGGGTCTCCTGCATTGCACACAGATTCTTTACTGACTGAGCTGTGAAGTAAGAAAAGGTGATACGTTGTGGCAAATATTTCCTAGTTCTAGCCCTGACTCGGGAAGGGATGTGTCAATTTCTTCTTTCCCACAGCCACTCAGAGTAGGGCCCAGTCAGGATGATTCCTGAAGCTAAATAAAGGTATTTTAGTTCACATTCCGGCCTGGGAGGCAGGGTTCCCAGAGATGGGCCATTATGTATTCTTTAAGCTTATAAGCAATATCCCTTTGGTGATGAATTTGTAGCAAACACAATAGAATACAAATGTTAAAGTAAAAGAAACAGATCCAATATGGATTTGTTCTTCTTAACTACAATACCTCTTCTTAGATAAGTATTCTCAAAGCATTTATAAAGCTGGACAAAACTTTACAATATCTTTTTAATTTTTACAAAAATCCCTCAAATGTATCTCTTGATATCACTGAGACATTTCAGTATAAAAACCAACTCTCCACCTTCATGAAAAAAAACCTAACTGGATCTTCTGTTTCTCTCTCTCTCTCCTCCACTCCACCCGTCTCATCCTCATTCACTCTCTCTCTTTGATGTAAAAATACACGTGTGAAAATACACAGGAAAATGCGAGACGAAAGAAATAAGAGATCAGAAAACACAAAAATTCTTTCTTATTGAAGTATAGTTGATTTGCAATATTGGTATATGGCAAAGTGATCCAGTTATATATTTTCCAGATTATTTTCCATTATGTTATTAAAAGATATTGCATATATTGGGTTGGCTAAAAAGTTCACTCATGTTTTCTGTACCAGCTTATAGAAAACCCTGAATGAACTTTTTAGCCCACCCAATAATTCAGTGTTACACAGTAAAGGCTTCTTCCTTATCTACTTTCTATAAAGTAGTTTGTAAATCCCAAACTCCTAATTTATCCCTCCCCTTCCGTTTGGCAATCATAAGTTTGTTTTATATGTCTGTGAGGCTGTTCCTTTTTTGTACATTGGTTCATTTATTTTTTAGATTCTACATATAAATGAGGTCACATAATATTTATCTTTCTCTGCCTTACTTTATTTAATATGATAATCTCTAGGTCCATCCATGTTGCTACAAATGGTGGTATTTCATTCTTCATATGGTGATACACACACACACACACACACAAACACACACCACATCTTCAACCAATCATCCTGTTGATGGTCACTTGGTTGTTTCAATGTCTTGATTATTGTGAATAATGTTGCTATGATGCACATATCTTTTCAAATTGGAGTTTTCATCTTTTCTGGATATATGTTCAGAAGTGAGATTGGCGGACCAAATGGTAGCTAGATTTTTATTTTTTTAAGGAAGCTCCATAGTGGCTGCACCAATTTGCATTCCCACCAACAGTGTAGGAAGGTTCCATTTTCTCCACACCCTCTCCAGAACTTATTATTTGTAGACTTTTTGATGACAGCCATTCTGACCAGTATGAAGTAAATTTTTTTTTGCCATAACTAAAATTGAATTCTAAATTTGTCTCTAGCTTTCTGATCAGCCAAGACAAAAAGGAAACATCATTGTTCTCTGAATAAATGCCATGCCAGTTTTAATGACTAACAGCTTTTCCCAGAACTAAAAGCAAGGAGAAATTTAGCAGATACGTTGGAAAGTCAACACTTGCATTAGTTTCCTGTTGCTGCCATAACAAATTTAACTCAAAAACCAGTTCAAACGTGGCTTAAAAACAGCTCAAACTTATGATCTTGCATTATCCTAGGTTAGCAGTCTGACCTGGGTCTCACTGGGCTAAAATCAAGGTGTCGTCAGAAACCGTCTGAGCCTAGCACAGACCACAGAGGAGTCCCTTTCTTTCCTGGACAACTTCCAGAGGCTGCTGACATTCCTTGAGTCATAAATCTCTTCCCCTGTCTTCCGAACCAAGGGGTTTTATCTCCAGCCAGCCTTCTATAGTTAAATTTCCCTCTCTGCACAGCCAGGAAGGACTTATTGTCCTTTAAAGATCCATGTGGTTACTCAGGAAACTCAAACAGGGGCTCTGTATCAAACTAGAGGGGTGGAATAGGGAGGAAGATGGGAGGGAGCTTTACAGGGGAGAGGATATATGTATACCTATGGCTGATTCATGTTGAGGTTTGACAGAAAACAGCAAAATTCTGTAAAGAAATTATCCTTCAATAAAAATATTAATTTAAAAAAGATCCATGTGATTAGATTAGGGCTTCCCGGTGGCTCAGTTGGTAAAGAATTTGTCTGCCAGTGTAGAAGACACAAGAGACATGAGTTCCATCCCTGCGTCAGGAAGATCCCCTGGAGAAAGAAATGGCAACCCACTCCAGTATTCTTGCCTGAAAAACCCCATGGACAGAGGAGCCTGATGGGCTATAGTCCATGGGGTTGCAAAGAGTTGGACACAACAGAGTACACGTGCACGCAGGTGGTTAAATTCGGCTGGCAGGTAATCTAGCATAAATTCCCCTTCTCACTGTCCTTAACTGAATCATGTCACCTCACCCATTCACAGCTGCTGGGATGAGTACACAGACATTATTCTGTTAGTTAGGAGGACTTCAAGTCATAGACCTAGGTTGGAATATTGCTCCCCACAATTACTAGCAATATGGCCTAAAGGAAACCATTTAACCTCATGAGCCTCAGTTTTCTCATCTGAGGAAACTGTAAAGTCCATTTGCTTTGGCTATCAGAGAGTGAAGTGGCAGGTTTAATATTCTTTTTGTGGAAAATCAGCAGCCTGACATAAAATGTTCTTCCAGAAAAGGAATCATATTTCTTGAACAACAAAAGGACCTGTGAACAAGGTCAGACATTTTCTCAGCAGAGCTCTGGGTCTGGCCAAATGCCAGGACAGCAACCATTTGAAACACTGAAGATGTAGATCGGACTGTTAAGGTCATATGTATCTTATCACAGGAAAGCTTCTATAGAGCAGATGTTGTTGTTTAAGTGTTAAGTCATGTCTGCTTCTTTGAGACCCCATGAAATAGAGCCCACTAGGTCCCTCTGTCCTTGGGATTTTCCAGGCAGAAATATTGGAGTGGGTTGCCATTTCCTCCCCCAGGAGATCCTCCTGACTTAGGGATCAAACTCATATCTCCTGTGTCTCCTGAACTGAAGGCAGATATTTTACCCATTGAGCCCTAATGGGAGAGCTTCATGGAGGAAGCTGTAAGCATGCAGATACAGTAATGAGCAGAAGATCAAATACTCTAATAGAGTTTAATGTTTGTAGGATTATGATTTTAATTGTACCGACATCATAGGGTTACTGGGAAGATTAAATTACAAAAGTATGAAATACCCTTAGAAGATTGCCTAGCACATGATAGAACTTCAATAATAATTATAGTTTTTATAATTTTATGTTTAAACTTTATATTTTATTTAAATTTTATATAGAATGTAAATTAATTTTTATCTATTTTAATTAATTTATATTTAATTGTATTTTTATACTTTTATAATATTTATATTACTATTATTATTATTATATGAGAGAGCTTCCCTGGTGGCTCAGATGGCAGGAGACTAGCGTTCAGTCCCTGATTCAAGAAGATCCCCTGGAGAAGGGCGTGGCAAGCCACTCCAGTATTCTTGCCTGTAGAGTCCCATGAACAAAGAAGTCTTTTGGGCTATGGTCCACAAAGTCATAAAAAGTCTGACACTACTAAGTGACTAGCACATAGTCCTCACATTATATCAGAATATTATATCCTGATGAACGTGCATGATCACATAATCAATTAGGGTAATGAAGTGAAGAACAGGAAAGTTCTTGACACCCAGGTATAAAAATAATGAAAGCTTACCTTGATTCATCCAATGTAATATACACTTATTGAGAAACTATTATATGCTAAGTACTGTTCTAGAAGCTTGATATACAGAAGTGATCAAAAAGGGAAAAAAAAAATGTAAACGTGTCACAAAATGTTGCTTATCAGGTGTAGAAAGTCTGTTTCATTTGTAAGAGTCCCTTCTTCTGTGAGCTTAACTGACAAGTCAAGCCATGATCAGATGTCATTTTCATCAAAGACTTCTTTTTTAATATATCTGTGACCATCCACTTGATGCAATCATTTTCCAAGAGAGACAGAAACTTGATAAACAAGGATTGGTGGTTCTGTCAAAGGGGAAAGAAATTGCACACAAAAACTTGATAAACCATGGAAAATTACAAAACATGCAAAAATGACGTTAAAAGTATTTCAATCAAAGAATACTTATGTTGCCTCATTAGTTCAGTTCAGTTCGTTGCTCAGTCATGTCTGACTCTTTGTGACACCATGAACCCCAGCACACCAGGCCTCCCAGTCCATCACCAACTCCCTGAGTCCATCAAACCCATGTCCACTGAGTCGGTGATGCCATCCAATCACCTCATCCTCTGTCGTCTTCTTCTCTTCCTCCCCTCAATCTTTCCCAGCAACAGGGTTGTTTCAAATGAGTCAGTTTTTTGCATCAGGTGGCCAAAGGATTAGAGTTTCAGCTTCAACATCAGTCCTTCCAATGAACACCCAGGACTGATCTCCCTTAGGATGGACTGGTTGGATCTCCTTGCAGTCCAAGGGACTCTCAAGAGTCTTCTCCAACACCACAGTTCAAAAATATCAATCCTTTGGCACTCAGCTTTCTTTGTAGTCCAACTCTCACATCCATACATGACCAATGGAAAAACCATAGCCTTTTTTTTTTAATTAATTTTTATTTTTTAGTTTGTTTTGCTTTACAATACTGTATTCGTTTTGCTATACATTGACATGAATCAGCCACGAGTGTACATGAACTCCCAATCCCGACCCCCACCTCCCCCCTCCCGCCCCACACCTTCTCTCTGGATTATCCCCGTGCATCAGTCCCAAGCATCCTGCATCCTACATCGAACCTTGAGTAGATGGACCTTTGTTGGCAAAATAATGTCTCTGCTTTTGAATATGCTATCTAGGTTGGTCATAACTTTTCTTCCAAGGAGTAAGTGTCTTTTCATTTCATGGCTACAATCACCATCTGCAGTGATTTTGGAGCCCAGAAAAATAAAGTCTGACACTGTTTCCACTGTTTTCCCATCTATTTCCCATGAAGTGATGGGACCAGATGCCATGGTCTTCATTTTCTGAATGTTGAGCTTTAAGCCAACTGTTTAATTCTCCTCTTTCACTTTCATCAAGAGGCTTTTTAGTTCCTCTTCACTTTCTGCCATAGGGTGGTGTCATCTACATATCTGAGGTTATTGATATTTCTCCCGGCAATCTTGATTCCAGCTTGTGCTTCTTCTGCCCAGCGTTTCTCATGATGTACTCTTTATAGAAGTTAAATAAACAGGGTGACAATATACAGCCTTGATGTACTCCTTTTCCTATTTGGAACCAGTCTGTTGTTCCATGTTCAGTTCTAACTGTTGCTTCCTGACCTGCATACAGGTTTCACAAGAGGCAGGTCAGGTGGTCTGGTATTCCCATCTCTTTCAGAATTTTCCACAGTTTATTGCAATCCACATCTCATAGTAAAGTCTTTATTTCTTGGATACCATTCTCTGTTAGGACTTCCCAGGGAGATCAGTGGTAAAGAATCTGCCTGCCAATGCAGGAGATGCAGGAAACTTGAGTTTAATCCCTGGGTTGGTAAGATCCCCTGGAGGAGGAAATAACAACCCACTCCAGTATTCTTGCCTGGTGAATCCCATGTACAGAGGAGCCCACCAGCACTCACACACACATACCATTCTCTGTCACTGTAATTTATGATTTTTGACCCAAATTCCTCCTATTCCATAGAAAAACTTTGCCATGCTATTGTTTTTAAGCAACTACTTGTAATAATCCACAGATCTCTTCCATCTCAATTTGTCTGCAAAAAATCCCTATTGTTGAAACCATGCATGTACCATCCACCATTCTAGTCCCATCTTTACAAGAGCTTCCCAATCTAAGGCAGCTATCTAAGGAAAGTATTCACAAGCTAAAAAACACAACTAGGAAATAATCATAGAAAATGTTCTCCTTCACTAATAAATTCAAATTAAAACCACGAGGCATGATTTTTACCTCATAAATTAGCACAAATTGTGTTTTTGTAAAGATAATCCCCAATACTATCAAGGAAGCAGTTAAATGGATAATCTCATCTTGCTGGTGTCAGTGTTAATTGGCCTTTAAGGTAGAAATCTGACAACGTGTATCACGTGCTATTAATTTTTCCATATTTTTTGATCCAGTAACATAATTTGTTGGAATCTGCCCTTGTTTTGAATAAAAGCACATGCTTGGAAATGTTAGTGTCCCCATTATGTGTGCTAATAGGTTAGAAATAATCTAAATGTAAAGCAATGAGAGAACTGATAATAAATTATGGCATATTATTCAACCAATAAAGCAGTCCATTCTGAAGGAGATCAACCCTGGGATTTCTTTGGAAGGAATGATGCTAAAACTGAAGCTCCAGTACTTTGGGCACCTCATGCGAAGAGTTGACTCATTGGAAAAGACCCTGATGCTGGGAGGGATTGGGGGCAGGAGGAGAAGGGGACGACCGAGGATGAGATGGCTGGATGGCATCACAGACTCAATGGACGTGAGTCTGAGTGAACTCCGGGAGTTGGTGATGGACAGGGAGGCCTGGCGTGCTGCAATTCATGGGGTCGCAAAGAGTCGGACACGACTGCGCGACTGAACTGAACTGAACAAAGCATAAAAGATTTTTGACATAGTTTTTCTAATATACTTGACTTATACTCCATTTCATTCCAAAAAGCATCTGTGGGAAACAGACTCCCAGACTTAGAGAACCAGGGGCGTTCTCGAGGACTTATGGTCATCAGGAGGGGAAGGGTGTGGGCAAGGGATAATTAGGGAGTTGGGGATGGGCATGTACACACTGCTATATTTAGAGTGGATAACCAACAAGGACCTGCTGTACAGCACAGGGAACTCTGCTCAATGCTCTGTGGCAGCCTGGAGGGGAGGGGAGTTTGAGGGAGCATGGATACAGTATATATATATGACTGACTCTCTTCGCTGTTCATCTGAAACTATCAACATTGTCCATGGGCTATACTCCACTATAAAGGAAAAAAGTTAAAAAAAAAAAATGGAAAGACAATGGTGAAGCAGCTATGAGAACTGAGATGTCATCTATTAAGCCAGACATTTAAAAGATTTGCAAATATGTTTAAAAATACCACTCTTGCTGGGGGGAATATTGGGAGGAAGGAATAGTTAGAGACTTTGGGATGGACCTGTTCACGTTGCTTTATTTAAAATGGATAACCAACAAGATCTTACTGTACAGCACATGGAACTCTGCACAGGGTTATGTGGTAGCTGGATGGGAGGGGAGATGAGCGAGAATGGGTACAGGCCTTCAAAGCCCTACCTGACCTAGAATTCTTTTAGACCCACTGCAATAGAAGGGATACGGTACCGTTGGCTGCTATGGGGAGAGCCAGGGTCTTCCCCTCAGCCCTTCCTGTGAGAACAGTCCTCCCATCACAGGTCTGAGGGCCAGTGTGGAGATCTGACCAGCTGCCTATTCTGGTCATGCAAGCCTGCATCTGACGACCGACCTTCTGAACTGACTATTAAGGAGACACAGTTTAAATTCCTTGTATCCTCTGACTTCTATAAGGACCCATTTGGATGGATATCCATAGTGCCATTATGGGTCCCCAGAAATTAAGGTTACTTCAAAGTCAGTGACTGAATATCAACCAAAGGTCTGGTAAACTCCCTTTCCTACAGGTGGTGGGGATGGTGGTTTAGTCACTCAGTTACGTGCGACTCGTTGCGACCCCATGGACTGTAGCCCACTAGGCTCCTCTGTCCCTGGGATTTTCCAGGCAAGACTACTGGAGTGAGTTGCCATTTCATCCTCCAGGGAATCTTCCTGATCCAGAGATCAAACCCTCAACTCTTATGTCTCCTGCATTGGCAGGCAGATTCTTTACCACTGTGCCACCTGGGAAACTTCCTACGTGTGTTGTTATCATAAAAAATAGCCACAAATCCACTTTAAGAGAGACTTGGAGAAAGTCTTAAACTATGTACATATGATAATGCTACATAGCTCTGTCTCAAGGAGAACTAGGTTCTCATTTAATCAGAAAGACTAAGGTCAGTGAGCTACATCTATAAAACAAGTAAGAGAGTAAACTCTCTATTGTGTTTGTTTATATCAGGATTTTGGCCAAAGATCTAGAGGATTTTCTGAAATATGAATAAAGTAGTAATATTCATATTATTTGTAATGGGCTTGTGCAGTCTTTTAGTCCCTTAGGACAAATTAGTCACTTCTCAAAATGTCTGAGTGTCAAAATACTCTGATTTCCACTTCAGCCCTTGTGCCCCGATGGTCATTGTATCACCTCATCTATGAGGTCAAGGACTGACACTTGACCTCAGCCATTCCAGAATCCCACCATCCATTTTGATGTCATGGAGCTAATATCAAAGGTACCATTTCAAAGTACAAAAGAATAGTTTGGGTTTTTTTTTTTTTTTAATGTGTTTGTATGTGTGTGTTCAAGAAACCTATTTTAGAAGACAAACACACTTTTTTATCCTTCTGTTTCAGGCAACATATATTAGGGAAACTGTCCATGCTGTTCGATATTGTGATAGCATGTTATTTAATTTTAATATAATGATCCATCATCTTTCTATGTGTGCATGCTATGTCACTTCAGTCCTGTCTGACTCTTTGAGACCATATGGACTATAGCCTTCCAGGCTCCTCGGTCCATGGAATTTCCCAGGCAAGAATACTGTAGTGGGTTGCCATTTACTCCTCCAGGGGATTTTCCTGACCCAGGGACTGAACCCAAGTCTCTTGTGTCTAATACTGGTGTTTATAACTGGATAGGGCTGGAGAGACTGAAGGTAATTGTTATTTTCCCAAAATTATAAACACATATTACTGGTTTATTTTTACCTGATTTTTTTAAATTGGAGGATAACTGCTTTACAATTTTATGTTGCTTTCTGCCATATATAAACATGAATCAGCCATAGGTATCTCTATATCTCTTCCCTTCTTAATTCCCCCTCACTTCTCACTCTGTCCCATCCCCTTTAGACTGTTACAAAGCACTAGATTGAGCTCCCTGTGTCACACAGCAAATTCCCACTTGCTATCTATTTTTGGGGGGGAGAGGGGTAAATTAATTTATTTATTTTAATTGGAGGCTAATTACTTTACAATATTGTAGTGGTTTTTGCCATACACTGACATGAATCAGCCATGGGTGTACATGTGTTCCCCACCCTGAACCCCCCTCCCACCTCCCTCCCCATCCCATCCCTCAGGGTCATCCCAGTGCACCAGCCCCGAGCACCCTGTATCATGCATTGAACCTGGACTGGCAATCTATTCACATATGGTAATATACATATTTCAATGCTATTCTGTAAAGTCATCCCACCCTCACCTTCTCCCACAGAGTCCGAAAGTCTGTTCTTTATATCTGTGTTTCCTTTGCTGTCTCACATATAGGGTCATTGTTATCATCTTTCTAAATTCCATATATATGTGTTAATATATTGTATTGGTTTCCTTTCTAACTTACTTCACTCTGTATAATAGGCTCCAATTTCAACTACCTCATTAGAACTGACTCAAATGTATTCTTTTTAATAGCTGAGAAATATTCCATTGTGTATCTGTACCACAGCTTTCTTATCCATTCATCTGCCAATGGATATCTAGGTTACTTCCGTGTCCTGGCTATTGTAAACAGTATTGCAATGAACCTTGGGGTACACATGTCTCTTTCAATTCTGGTTTCCCCGGTGTGTATGCCCAGTGGGACCATGTATGACCATGAAGCAGTGGGGTTGCTGGGTCGAATGGCAGTTCTAAATTTCCAGATTTTTGGTGGCTAAGACAGTAAAGCATCTGTCTATAATGTGGGAGACCAGATTCAATCCCCACATTGGGAAGATCCCCTGGAGAAGGAAATGGCAATCCACTCCAGTACTATTGCCTGGAAAATCCCATGGACAGAGGAGCCTGGTAGGCTACAGTCCATGGGGTCGCAAAGAGTCGAACACGACTAAGCGACTTCACTTTCACTTTCACACTGTTCTCCATAGTGGCTGTACTAGTTTGCATTCCCACCAACAGTGTAAGAGGGTTCCCTTTTCTCCACACCTTCTCCAGCATTTATTGTTTGTAGACTTCTGGATAGCAGCCATTCTGACCGGAATGAGATGGTACCTCATTGTGGTTTTGATTTCCATTTCTCTGATAATGAGTGATGTTGAGCATCTTTTCATCTGTTTATTAGCCATCTGTATGTCTTCTTTGGACAAATGTCTAATTCTTTGGCCCATTTTTTGATTGGATCATTTATTTTTCTGGAATCGAGCTGCACAAGCTGATAGATGGAGAAAAGACCATGTTCATGGATCAGAAGAATCAAAATAGTGAAAATGAGTACACTATCCAAAGCAATCTATAGATTCAATTCAATCCCTATCAAGCTACCAACGGTATTTTTTCAGAGAACTAGGACAAATAATTTCACAATTTGTATGGAGATACAAAAAATCTTGAATAGCCAAAGCAATCTTGAGAAAGAAGAATGGAACTGGAGGAATCAACCTGCCTGACTTCAGGCTCTACTACAAAGCCACAGTCATCAAGACAGTATGGTACTGGCACAAAGACAGAAAGATAGACCAATGGAACAAAATAGAAAGCCCAGAGATAAATCCACACACCTATGGACACCTTATCTTTGACAAAGGAGCCAAGAATATACAATGGAGAAAAGATAATCTCTAACAAGTGGTGCTGAGAAAACTAGTCAACCACTTGTAAAAGAATGAAACTAGAACAGTTTCTAACACCATACACAAAAATAAACTCAAAATGGATTAAAGACTTAAAGGTAAGACCAGAAACTATAAAACTCCTAGAGGAGAACACAGGCAAAATACTCTCTGACATAAATCACAGCAGGATCCTCTACGACCCATCTCCAAGAGTAATGGAAATAAAGCAAAAATAAACAAATGGGACCTAATTAAACTTAAAAGCTTTTGCACAATGAAGGAAACTATAAGCAAGGTGAAAAGACAGCCTTCAGAATGGGAGAAAATAATAGCAGACAAAGCAACTGACATCTATTTTAAATATGGAAGTATATATATACAATGGAACATTAGAAAGTGTTAGTCTGTCAGTCTTGTCTGACTCTTTGCAACCCATGGATTACGCACCAGGCTCCTCCATCCGTGGAATTCTCCAGGCAAGAATACCAGAGTGGGTTACCATTCCCTTCTTCAGGGGATCTCCCAAACCCAAGGATTGAACCCCAGGTCTTCTGCCTTGCATGTGGTTTCTTTACCAACTGAGATAGCAAGGAAGCTCCACAATGAAACATTACTAAACTATATAAAGAACACATTTGATCAGTCCTAAAGGGGTGAATGAACCTAGAACCTAATATATGTGCAGTCAGAAAGAGAAAGACAAATATCGTATATTAACACATGAATATGGAATCTAAAAGGATGGTGCTGATGAACTTGTGTGCAGGGCAGCAGTGGAGATGCAGATATAGAGAACAGACTTTTACTATTTTTATAGTCAGGAAAATATACCACAGAAATGTGAGGACAAAAAGTATCATCACATTGGGGTAGAGCCTCTCACCCCTATAAGTGAAGAGTTAGCAAAGCTGGTTAGGGTCAGCTGCCCTAGCCTGTGACCTAAGCCAAGGCCATGGCAGTCACCATAGGAAGAGAGGATGGATATTGAGGAGGTGAAAAAAGTAAAATGACTAGCTGATGTAGTGGACGAAGACTGGAGCAGAAATGAGAGAAGGAGAATTTTCTAACCTGAGCAACGGCATGGGTAGCCATACCTGCTGCCAAGATGCAGAGAGAAGATGAAAAAAGAAAAAAAAAAATGTGGTTTCCCAATATGGAAGACTTGGATCTCTGGGAGATTTCAATGTGGAACTCATCAATACTCAATTTGAGAAAGAGAGGGAGTTTCTCCAGAGCATTGAAAGTTCATGGTCTTTGGACTGAGATGTTATGGTTTTAAATTCTACAGCTGCTGCTTACTAACCATGTTATAAAAAACCACAGGCCAAGTATTTCTCTCAGCTTCTGTTTCTCATCAATAAAATGTGGATAATTAAATAATAAAAGAATCTTCCTGATGTGTTGTGTGATAAGAGAAATAGCACATGTAAGCAGTTAGCAAGTGCTTAGGAAACCTGTAATAAATATATTGATGTTATGCATCATCATTATAATTGCTTGCTGTGTGATGTTAGGCAGATGGATCAATTTCTAAAAGTCTCAGGTTTTTAATAAACTGGAGATAATAAAATGTACCACACAACTGAATTGATCCCTAAATGAGCCAATGCCCAACTCAATGCCTGCTCCAAAGTAGTCGTCATGCCAAGCATGTCAATTTTTTGCAGCCCTTATCATCATTATTATTGTTGTGATCTATTCAGACTCACTAGTCACCAAAGTATGAAAATGAAACATTGACATATTCTTGTTTGCCAAGTTCAATGAACTTTTTAATATTTTAATTGGATACATTCCCTTTTTACAGTGTGTGGGTAGTAAATGGCCTTTTTCTCAGCTTTCAGAAGGCTGTTGTCTTTTTAATTTATATAAAAGTTCTCTCATTAGATTATTAATAGGATTAGTTAATTTTTGTAGCTCTTATCCACTTAATCTTTTGATTTTTTTATGATGCTTTCTTAAGGACACAGATTTTTTAAAAATATTTAATCCTATCTACCATTGTTTTTCTTTGTGACTTTCCTTATTTTTATGTTTAGAGCATCCTGGTTCACATCAACATACAATATTGCCTAATTAACCATTTTTATAGTCATTTTAATTTTTGTAGTAATTATATTGTTCAGTTCAGTTCAGCCGCTCAGTCATGTCCGACTCTTTGCAACCCCATGAATCGCAGCACTCCAGGCCTCCCTGTCCATCACCAAATCCTGGAGTTCACTCAGACTCACGTCCATTGAGTCAGTGATGCCATCCAGCCATCTCATCCTCTGTCGTCCCCTTCTCCTCCTGCCCCCAATCCCTCCCAGCATCAGAGTCTTTTCCAGTGAGTCAACTCTTCGCATGAGGTAGCCAAAGTACTGGAGTTTCAGCTTCAGCATCATTCCTTCCAAAGAAATCCCAGGGCTGATCTCCTTCAGAATGGACTGGATGGATCTCCTTGCAGTCCAAGGGACTCTCAAGAGTCTTTCCAACACCACAGTTCAAATGCATCAATTCTTTGGTGCTCAGCCTTCTTCACAGTCCAACTCTCACATCCATACATGACTACTGGAAAAACCATAGCCTTGACTAGATGGACCTTAGTCAGCAAAGTAATGTCTCTGCTTTTCAATATGCTATCTAGGTTGGTCATAACTTTTCTTCAAAGGAGTAAGCGTCTTTTAATTTCATGGCTGCAATACCATCTGCAGTGATTTTGGAGCCCAAAAAAATAAAGTCTGACACTGTTTCCACTGTTTCCCCATCTATTTCCCATGAAGTGATGAGATTGGATGCCATGATCTTCATTTTCTGAATGTTGAGCTTTAAGCCAACTTTTTCACTCTCCTCTTTTACTTTCATCAAGAGACTTTTTAGTTCCTCTTCACTTTCTGTCAGAAGGGTGGTGTCATCTGCACATCTGAGGTTATTGATATTTCTCCCGGCAATCTTGATTCCAGCTTGTGTTTCTTCCAGTCCAGCGTTTCTCATGATGTACTCTGCACATAAGTTAAACAGGCAGGGTGACAATATACAGCCTTGATGTACTCCTTTTCCTATTTGGAACCAGTCTGTTGTTCCATGTCCAGCTCTAACTGTTGCTTCCTGACCTACATACAGATTTCTCAAGAGGCAGGTCAATTGTTAGCTAGAATATTTAAACCATGGAAAATATAGTTTGTTGTATGAAGCAAGGTGAGATTTTATTTGCTTCAGATTTTTCCAACTAGCCCAATTTTCTCAACATTTATGCTTTGCAATATCTATCCCTTTCCCCATGTATCTATGATGCTTCTTTTATTATTAGCTAGTAATAGTATTTTATTATAGTATAATATCTAATAGTAACTTTATACTATAATGTGTTTCTAAGCATTCAACTTGGTTTTGACAATTATAAAACGTCACATTGGTTTTAAATTATTACATTTTAAGTGACTGGGAAGTGAAACCCCACATCTCTAATCTCCTCCCAAAGCCTCCCTCTTCAAAGGTTTACTGGCTCAGAGGGCTTCCCTGGTGGCTCAGATGGTAAAGAATTCACCTGCAATGAAGGAACCCCAGGTTTCATCCTAGAGTCAGGAAGATCCCCTGGAGAAGGAAGTGGCAACCCACTCCAGTATTCTTGCCTGAAAATCCCATGGACAGAGGAGACTAGTGGGCTACAGTCCATGGGGTTTCAAAGAGTTAGACACAGATGAGCAACTAACACTTTCTCTTAGTAGTCTTTGGCGTATTTATTTTGAAATTAAATTTTCAAGTCTTCTACTGAGTTTTAACACCCAATTCCCAATTAAATATAGCTTGACTTTGTAACTTTCAGTGTGGGAAGAACTGGCATCCTAATACTTTTTCAATCTTTCCTTGCATGAACATGATATATTTTTTCATGTTTTCTATAATTCTCACAATATTTCAGAAGTTTAATTTATGTAGACCTCAAACTTCCTGTTGTTCACTTGCTCAGTCATGTCCAACATTTTGTGATTCCATGAACTGGAGCCCCCCAGGCTCCCCTGTGCTAAAGCTTGGAGTTTGCCTAAACTCATGTCCATTAAGTCGGCAATGCCATCCAACCATCTCATTCTCTGCCACCCCCTCCTTCCTTCAGGGTCTTTTCCAATGAGTCAGCTCACTGGAAAAAAAACCAACAACAACAACAGCAAACTTTTTACTTAGTTTTACTTAGAGTTATTCCTTGGTATATGTTTGTCATTTTGTGAATAAGATATTTTCTTTACTAACAAATACGTGTAAATGATTATCACTAGCCTTACAACAGTCTACGGAAGTTATGTCTGCATAATAAAATGGTCTAGCCAGTGCTCCCTGGTTTTGTGCATCTTGACACCTTTTAAAAGTCGTAACAAAAGTTGGAATTTTAAATCTGCAGAGTTTTGCTTATGCAGAAGGCTATGAAGTAATAGTTCCATGTATCAATCTCAGTTTGCTCCTCATGAACATGTCCTCAACCACATTTTGCTGTAAAAGGTACATTCTTTTCAAGGAAAACATGTAGATCACCACTCAAGATGCTATGTGTTAAGGTGTGTGGTTCCCAAATGAAGTCTTCCATCTAATCAGAAATCCCTTATTTCTTTTCTAATTCATCCAACCTCCCTTCTGCTCAATACATCACAAGGCAGGTGTCCTGCCTGCCACCTCAGATAACATCACATGACCATGCAGAAGTGGCTGGCAGGCCCTGTCAGCTACCATAATTCTCTAGGAACTGACTCCTGCAGGACACACCAGCCCCTGCACTCTGCAGGAAATGCTCTCAGATCACAGTGCTTCTACCTCACCATCTACTTCACTCCTGCAACCTTAACTCTTCATTTTACATCCTTTTACATCCTCCAAATTATAATCTCATTGTCTTAAATATTTCTCTATGTACACGGAGAATCACAGTAATTGGTGTCATAATTTTTTCTTTTACTTTCAAACATACTTCTGAAAACTCAAGAAAAGGGAAGTCCATTTTACTTATCCATGTTTTTGCTCTTTCCTTCCTCTGTTTTCTTTCGTTAACTCCAGGATCCCATCTATTAGCTTTTCTTTTCTGTTCAGAGAAAAGAGCTCCCTTTAGACATTCTGTTAGGATAGGTTGTGTGTTATTCGCTCAGTTGTGTCCGACTCTTTGCAACCCCATGTACTGGAGCCCGCCAGGCTCCTCTGTCCATGGTATTTTCCAGGCAAGAATACTGGAGTAGGTTGCCATTTCCTTCTCCAGGGGATCTTCCCCACACAGGAAGATCTCCTGCATTGCAGCAGATTCTTTACTCTCTGAGCCACCGGGGAATAGGTTGGCTGGAGATAAATTCCCTTAGTTGAACTGAGAACTTAAGTGTTATCTGAATAATCTAGTATCTAGGAATATACCTCCATAAGGAAAGAGTCCCTCCAGCCACAAATCATTGGTGCAGTCTGTGGAAAAGAAACATAAAGTAGTACAATCTGAAGGGGTGGCTTATGTTTGTAAATATTTACTTATGGGTCTTATTTGTGACACACAGCATCTTCGTTGCACCATGTGAGATCTTTTCGTTGTGGTGCACAGGCTCCAAAGCATGTGGGCTTAGTTGCTCTGAGGCATGTGGGATCTCAGTTCTCCAACCAGGGATTGAACCCACATCCCTTGCATTGCAAGGCAGATTCTTAACCACTGCACCACCAGGGAGTCCCCAGAATGGTGGCTTATGACGACAGAACTTAAATTTCCTAGTTCTTTAGAAGTATCCTAAATAAGGAAGAGTCTCAATGAGAAAACTTGGTCTGCTCACCATAGGCTGTAATACACTGTCACATACTGGGTTTTGATAGCCTGATTTTATACCAGGGCTTTACTTTTTAACCATGTACAAGCAATATAAATATAATTAGCACAGTACTTCACAGAGAATAAAACAGAAGGGTGAGAAAACATTACTAATCCACTTTTCAAAAGCTGTTGAGATTTTCAAGTAGTACTGAAATCATAAATGAAACCCATTGTGATTTTAAGTGTAGGCGATTAGGTCAAAGGCCAGTTGGAATTGATGCTTATCTTGTATTATTTGAGGATCCTGTATATAAAATTAAATCCTTATATTAAGGGAGTGGGTAGCTGTGGACTTAAATAGTGCTAGGGAGAAAAAAATCTCAGCACATCCTACTTGAAGAAAATATTGATCTTAAAGATAGTAGCAGTCTATGTGGAACATAGAAAAATGGTATCATGAACATATTTGCAGCAAAGGAGTGGAGACACACATGGAGAGAAAGGACATAGGGACACAGGGGGAAAGAGAAGGTAGCATTGACATATATACACTACCATGTGTAAATATAGATGGTGAGAGGCTGCTGTGTAACACAGGGACCCAGCCTGGGGCTGACTTTATATGTGTGTGTGTGTGTGTGTGTGTGTGTGTGTGTGTGTATGTATAATTATGACTGATTCACATTGTTGTATGGCAGAAACCAACTCAACATTGTAAAGCAATTTCCTCTAATTAAAAACTAAGTGGGGCTTCCCTGGTGGCTCAGATGGTTAGAATCCACTGCAATGCAGTAGACACGGAGGATGCCCTGGAGGAGGGCATGGCAACCCACTCCAGTGTTCTTGCCTGGAGGATCCCATGCACAGAGGAGCCTGGTGGGCTACTGTTCACAGGTTGCAAAGAGTTGGACACGACTGAGTGAGTAACACTTTCACTGCTTTCAAAAAATAAAGTTAAATTAAAAAAAGACAGCAGCAATAATTTCACTAAATTTTCTGTCATGTGTCAGACCCTGAAAAGAACACATGAACCCATAGCCAGGAATTCCTTAGAATCCTTGTATCCAGCCAGAACCACAAGAGAGGCAGTGACCGTTTTAGGAAGAGATGTCACAGGCAGGGGTGATGTGCCTGAGCCTTCTGAAGTCATAAACACTGCGCAGGCTGGACCCACATCCTCAGAATTCACAGAGTATCCCTGGCCAACTGGCCACCACTGGCCACATCCATGGGACACAAAGGCCAGTGTTCCCTTTAATGCACTGTCTGTGATTTCCAATCTTTCTTAACAACTATAAAAATCAGCTGGAACAAGGAATACCAGGACCTCTAGTTTACAAAGCTCCGTCTACTGATTTTGCTAACAAGTGTGTCTTCAGCTGGTTAAATTATTCTGTCGGAATATCACTCAGAAGGTACAAAGTCATACATGCTTATACTTCTCATAACCTCGCAAGAGCTCTTTCATTAAATAAAAAATTCAACGTGGAAAACCAACATTATTAGATTAATGGGCTGTTTGGTAGCCCTCAGTGGAATAAGTAATTATGTTAAGTAAGCCACAGCAATTCAACCTTTAAAAACAAAGAAAAAGAAAAACAAAGCCCACAAGTAGGAACTTGCCAAAACCCCACGAGTGAAAACTTGCCAAAAACCTTATTGTGAATGATGTAAATAATATATCAGTTTTGATAAGCTTGTTTAATAATGTTTGCTAAAAAAACATATATATTAATCATTTTCTGTCTCATTGCATAAACAACTAATTATCTGGATATACAAAAAGCCTTAATGCTTGTGGTGTTTTTTGATAGAACTGAATGTGATTATAAAAGTAATATAATGGAAAAAGAGAAGTGATTAAATATATCCATCATATTTTTAAAATATAGTTAACATTTGAGCACAGACCCTTTGTTTTCTCCTGAAAGCACTGTACATTCAATTTTGCACTGCAAATTTACTTCCCATTGAAAAGTATTATTCCACATATATACATCATTCCAGAGCCATTACTTTTCGTGGTGATGATGTCCATACAATGAGGTAACATAATTTGTTTAACCATTCCTTACTTTCTTATTTAAACTATTTACAATTTTTGCAATTATGTTTTAAGAATATTTAATGTAGTACTTCATGAATATAATTTCTTCCATATGTTGAATGATTTAACTCAAGCATTTCTAAAAGTGAATTAACTGTGTTCCGTATTATGAAAAACTTACAAGAATTTGGATACATTGCATAATATATTCTTATTATTTTCAAAATTATAAACTATGTATTGCTGCTCATTTTTTTTTAATTTCACTTTTTATGAGCAATGTAAGGAAATACATACTTATAAGCAGAGATATTACTTTGCCAACTAAGGTCCATCTAGTCAAGGCTATGGTTTTTCCAGTAGTCATGTATGGATGTGAGAGTTGGACTGTGAAGAAGGCTGAACGCCAAAGAATTGATGCTTTTGAACTGTGGTGTTGGAGAAGACTCTTGAGAGTCCCTTGAACTGCAAGGAGATCCAACCAGTCCATTCTGAATGAGATCAACCCTGGGATTTCTTTGGAAGGAATGATGCTGAAGCTGAAACTCCAGTACTCTGGCCACCTCATGTGAAGAGCTGACTCATTGGAAAAGACTCTGATGCTGGGAGGGATTGGGGGCAGGAGGAGAAGGGGACGACAGAGGATAAGATGGCTGGATGGCGTCACTGACTCGATGGATGTGAGTCTGAGTGAACTCTGGGAGTTGGTGATGGACAGGGAGGCCTGGTGTGCTGCAATTCATGGGGTCGCAAAGAGTTGGACATGACTGAGCAACTGAACTGAACTGAATCCAATGCACAAAATATACATTTTTAACATTTTGGCATGTATCCTCCAGTTTTTTTTTCTGTGAATATATCCTTTTTCCTAAAATTAGGAAAGTATACTAAATTTAGTCATCTCCATTCCATAATTTTCATTACCATGAATATTTTAATGTAGTCACAAGGATCACAAAATTTAAAATTAAATTTAATCACTGATTGTACACATGAATACAGAAAGTCTATCCACTCCCTTTCATTGGATATTTTTATTTTCATTCACTCCCTTATTATTGGATATTTAAGTTATACTGAAGTATTTTCAATTATATAAAATTGTGTGATAAACATTTTCTCACATAAATCTTTGATGATATCACTTGAGGAAAAGGTGTTAGGATTCTTAAGCTGTATTATCAGTATTTTGAGACTTGATATATTTCTCAATATGCTGTTCAACACTGTTCCATCTGATATGCAACACAATTTGAAACACAAAAAAGTGCTATCACTATCTGGACATTCTAAATAGTCTTCAGTGATTACTCTTTGGGTATCATTGGGTACCACTGGGTATATTATAGAAGAAATCACATCCATCAAAATAAAGTCTCTGTATCAGTTTCCTAAGGCAGTTTAGTGTCTAGAGCAGGTAAACAAAAAATACTGCAAGATTTAGTATGTTCCATAATTAAACAAACAAACAAACAAAAAGCAGCCTGTGTTTAAATCAGAAAAGAAGATTCGTGGAGGATCTAGTGATGTCCTCACCTATGAAATGACAACACAGAGTTCTCCAAGGCCAAGGAGGAGAGAGAGATGAGACAGAACTGGGGAGAGAGCAGAGATCTGGACTGAATATAGAAATACTTACACAGCATGAGCACACTGGAATTTTATACCAAAAAAAGAGGAGGGAATAAAATAACATTTAAAGTTAAAAATCTCTAAAATTTGAGAAATCAGTCAAGAGCTGGGTGAGATATTTTAGAGATGTAGGCATTTATATCAAACTTCTTCCATATTCTGGATATTTTAACTCTGACAGTCATTAACAATAACTATAAATCTTCATTTTCTAATGTATAAATATGTAAACATAAGAGAATATAAAATAGATCTTTGTTCTTGGTGTTCAAATGACTATTTATATGTTACCAAAATCAACAGCTTCTTCTATCTTAACCTTAAAGTACAAAACTGACCCATTTTTCCAGATGAATGGTTTTAACAATTGTTGTATTTATACTTCTTTAGCTGATGGAACCCAACTGTGGCCAATTAAGGACAGAATTCTGCATTCTAGTGGGGCACTCACAACACAAACTGAAGAAGCCTCCTCCTCAACCCCAAAATAATGAAACAACTAAAAGTGCTGTTAATGGGAAGGGGAGAGACTGGCAAGAAAGGCATACATTTTTGCGGCCCCTACACTCCTCCTGTGGTCATGTATGGATGTGAGCATTGGACTGTGAAGAAGGCTGAGCGCCGAAGAATTGATGCTTTTGAACTGTGGTGTTGGAGAAGACTCTCGAGAGTCCCTTGGACTGCAAGGAGATCCAATCAGTCCATTCTGAAGGAGATCAGCCCTGAGATTTCTTTGGAAGGAATGATGCTGAAGCTGAAACTCCAGTACTTTGGCCACCTCATGCGAAGAGTTGACTCATTGGAAAAGACCCTGATGCTGGGAGGGATTGGGGGCAGGAGGAGAAGGGGACGACAGAGGATGAGATGGCTGGATGACATCACTGACTCGATGGACATGAGTCTGAATGAACTCCGGGAGTTGGTGATGGACTGGGAGGCCTGGCGTGCTGCGATTCATGGGGTCACAAAGAGGTGGACACGACTGAGCGACTGAACTGAACACAGTTCAGTTGCTCAGTTGTGTCTGACTCTTTACGACCCCATGAACCGCAGCATGTCTGATATCTCTGTCCATCACCAACTCCTGGAGTTTACCCAAACTCATGTCCATTGAGTCAGTGATGCCATCCAGCCATCTCATCCTCTGTTGTCTCCTTCTCCTCCAGCCTTCAATCTTTCCCAACATCAGGGTCTTTTCCAATGAGTCAGCTCTTCACATCAAGTGCCCAATGTATTGGCATTTCAGCTTCAACATCAGTCCTTCCAATGAACACCCAGGACTGATCTCCTTCAGAATGGACTGGTTGGATCTCCATGCAGTCCAAGGGACTCTCAAGAATCTTCAACACCACAGTTGAAAGCATCAATTCTTTGGTGCTCAGCTTTCTTTATAGTCCATAATTTCACATCCATACATGACCACTGGAAAAACCCAGCCTTGACTAAATGGACCTTTGTTGGCAAAGTAATGTCTCTGCTTTTTAATATGCTATCAAGGTTCGTCATAACTTTCCTTCCCATAAGTAAGCATCTTTTAATTTCATGGCTGCAGTCACCATCTGCAGTGATTTCGGAGCCCCCCAAAAATAAAGTCAGCCACTATTTCCACTATTTACCCATCTATTTCCCATGAAGTGATGGGACCAGATGCCATGATCTTAGTTTTGTGAACGTTGAGCTGTAAGCCAACTTTTTCACTCTCCTCTTTCACTTTCATCAAGAGGCTCTTTAGTTCTTCTTAACTTTCTGCCATAAGGGTGGTCTTATCTGCATATCTGAGGTTATTGATATTTCTCCCAGCAGTCTTGACTCAGCTTGTGCTTCATCCAGCCCAGAATTTCTCATGAAGTATTCTGCATATAAGTTAAATAAGCAGGGTGACAATTTACAGCGTTGACATACTCCTTTTCCTATTTGGAACCAGTCTGTTGTTCCATGTCCAGTTCTAATTGTTGCTTCCTGACCTGCATATAGGTTTCTCAAGAGGCAGGTCAGGTGGTCTGATATTCCCATCTCTTTCAGAATTTTCCTCAGCTTATTGTGATCCACGCTGTCTAGGTTGATCATAGCTATTCTTCCAAGAAGCAAGCATCTTTTAATTTCATGATTGCAGTCACCATCTGCAATGATTTTGGAGCCCAAGAAAATAAAGTCTGTCACTGTTTCCATTGTTTCCCCATATATTTGCCATGAAGTGATGGGACTGGATGCCTTGATCTTTGTTTTTTGAATGTTGGGCTTTAAGCCAACTTTTTTTTTTAATGTACTTGATGATTTTAATAAATTTTCCCAGTAATTGATAGACCAACATAATTGATAGTTTAAATCAAATAAGCATGTATGTAACACTGCATCTAACAACCACAAAATTCAACAGTTTCAAGGGAGTAACATCATATAAACACGTTCTCTGATCACAATGGAATTAAAAATCTATACCTAAAAAGTATAGGAAAAGACATATTTTTGGAAATTGTAAAACATTTCTGAATAACATAGATCAAAGGAGAAATTATACTAGTAATTTGAAAATATTTTCAACTGAATATAGCAATATAACAAATATATTGTATACTGCATATTAAGCTAACTTTTTCACTCTCCTCTTTCACCTTGATCAGGAGGCTCTTTAGTTTCTGTTTGTTTTCTGCCATAGGGGTGGTATCATCTGCATATCTGAGGTTATTGATACTTCTCCCTGCAATCTTGATTCCAGCTTGTGCTTCATCCAGCCTGGCATTTCACATAATATGCTCTGCATAGAAGTTAAATAAGCAGGGTGACAATATACAGCCTTGACGTACTCCTTTCCCAATTTGGAACTAGTCTGTTGTTCCATGTCTGATTCTAGCTCTGCTTCTTGACCTGCATACAGGTTTCTCAGGAGGCAGGTAAGGTGGTCTGGTATTCCCATCACTTGAAGAATTTTCTACAGTTTGTTGTGATCCACACAGTCAAAGCAGTCAAAGATTTTAACATAGTCAATGAAACAGAAGTAGATATTTTTCCGGAATTGTCTTGCTTTTTCAATGAGCCAACAGATGTTGGCAATTTGATCTCTGGTTCCTCTGCCTTTTCTAAATGCAGCTTTAACATTTGTAAGTTCTCGGTTCACGTACTTTTGAAGACTAGCTTGGAGAATCTTGAGCATGTGAGATGAGTACAATTGTTCAGTAATTTGAACATTCTTTGGTATTGCCTTTCTTTGGGTTTGGAATGAAAACTGACCTTTTCCCATAATGGGAAGTGACTGTTAATGGGTGTGAGGCCTTAGCAGTCACTTCCCATGTAGATGATGAAAATGTTTTGGAATTACATGTGCTGACTGTACAATCTTGTGAATGTATTAACACCCATAACAGTATGCTTTTAAAAGGTGGATTTGATGGTGTGTGAACTAAATCGCAATCAAAAACAAGAACTTGTTCTGGTTCACAATGTTCTTATAGAATAATAGGAATTAAAACAGTGTGGTATGGCTCAGGAATGGACTGAGGGAAGTTTGCCTCAGTGGACTAGCACATACACAGAAAATCTAAATCCCATACTGAAGAGCAAAGTGAAGTATTCCTATTCTGTAAGTTTGCTTGTTAATAGCCCAGAAAAGCTGATTTGAGTTAATGGTGCTTCCACTCATTCGGGTGCAGAAACACATGAGAGAAAAGGCCAGTCCGGGGCACTCACAGATTCGAACCGTCAGCTCTCAGGGGCCTGCTCTGGAAAAGTGTTCCTCCGCTAATGAGACTGGCTTCTTGCCATTTCATTTAGCTTTTATCCAAAAAGCTGTTCAGTAATTGCCAGTGAAGGGAGAACAAAGACATAATAATAATAACCATGCCAAAGAAAAACGACTATGTTAAACTTTTTTTTTTTAATGGTGATTTGAAACAAGATTTCCACTGGAACATTCTCAGCCCACTTCCTCACCTTTCTTATCTGCTTCATGCTTGTCTCTCTCCGGCATGCCCCCATTATTAGCTCTTTTGGATTGATTCAGATTATGAAAATTCCCTCTATGTAGACATTTTTTAATTTAAAATAACTTTTTTCACTTTACTGGAGTATAATTGCTTTACAATGTTATTTTCTGCTGTACAGCACAGTGAATCAGCCAACTTTTCTCTCTTAAGCATCCCTCCTTCCTCCTCCCATCCCACCCCTCTAGATCATTAGAGGGCGCCAAGCTGAGCTCCCTGTGCTATGCAGCAGCTTCCCATTAGCTGTCTATTTTACACGTGTGTGTGTGTGTGTGTGTGTGTGTACATATATGTCAATGCTACTGTCCCTATTCATCCCACCCTCTCCTTCCACAGACTCTATGTCCACACGTCCATTCTCCATGTCTTCATCTCTATTCCTCCCTGGAACTAGGTTCATCTGTACCATTTCTCTAAATTCCATGTATATGCATTAATATATGGTATTTGTTTTTCTCTGACTTACTTCACTCTCTCTGATACACTCTAGGCCCATACACATGTCTGCAAATGACCCAATTTATCCTTTATATGGCTGAGTAACGTCCCACTGTGTATATGTACTACAGTTTGTCTATCCATTCACCTGTCAGTGGACACCTAGGTTGCTTCCATGTCCTGGCTACTGCAAATAGCACTGCAGTGAACATTGGGTACTTCTGTCTTTTTGAATTATGGTTTTCTCTCAGCCAGTTAGTGAGATTGCTGGGTCACATGGTAAATGTATTTTTAGTTTTAAAGGAACCTCCATACTGTTCTCCATAGTGGCTGTATACATTTTTGAATAATCTGGTGATGTTAATCAGGGATATGGATGCAGTTTGTTGTTGCTGTTCAGTCACTAAGTCGCATCCAACTTTCTGTGATCCCATGGACTGAAGCACACCGGGCTCTTCTGTCATCCACCATCTCCCAGAGTTTGCTCAAACTCATGTCCATTCAGTCGGTGATGCCATCCAACCATCTCATCTTCTGTTGTCCCCTTCTCCTCCTGACCTCAGTCTTTCCCAGCATCAGGGTCTTTTCCAATGAGTCAGCTCTTCACATCAGGTGACCAAAGTATTGAAGCTTCAGCTTCAGCATCAGTGCTTCCAATGAATATTCAGGGTTGATTTCTTTTAGGATGGACTGGTTTGATCTCCTTGCAGTCCAATGGACACTTAAGAGTCTTCTCCAGCACCACAGTTCGAAAACATCAATTCTTCGGTGCTCAGCCTTCTCTATGGTCCAACTCTCATATCCATACATGACAACTGGAAAAACCATAACTTTGACTAGACAGACTTTTGTCAGCAAAGTGACACCAGCCAACTAGCACCAGAAAAACAAATGGATGATAAAATTTTACATATTTCTAATATAGCCTCTGGGTGAGTCAGGTGTGAACAGCTTTGCATTCACACTTATCTTCTGATCAATAGATGTTTCCATCTTGCCTGCTCTGTCTTCCCCCACACACCTCCACTGAGAAGGTGGGCGCCTCTGGACATCTCCACAGGCTTACCCAAAATATCTCAAGTAAAGACACTGAGGGTGATCTTCAGCTAGACTCAGACTTTCCCAACAAATGCATGCTTGCTCCCCCAAACCAAAACAAAGTGAAAAAAAATAACTGTGGATATCTGTATACATATAGCCAATTCACTTTGTTGCACAGCAGAAACTAATATTGTAAAGCAACTATCCTCCAATTAAAAATAATCATAACTTCGTATAAAAGAAAAAAGGCACTATATTTCAGAGGATAATTGTAGAGTCTTGTTTCAGTGGTAACCTCAGAGGAAAGAGAACGGAAAAGCACTCAGGAAAGTATTAGCGAGCAGTGATCAAATGTGACAAGACAGCAGATACAGACTGAGAGAATGCAGGACTGGAAGGGGCTGTTAAAATCTGGAGGCAGACGGAACGACAGAGGACTTGAAAAGGCAGAAAAGGAAAACAGTTCCTCTTCCGGCCTCTGTGGCCTCTCCTCTGCCCATCTCTGTGCCTTTCTCAGTTTATTCAACATTTTTTCAGCTTGAGCAGATTTTTTTTTCTCACTGCCATATGTACAGTGGCTGTAAGAAAATTTTCAGGTTTTAGGCAAAAGAAAGTACTCATTCCCGGCGAAATTTTTGGATACTTTATGGAAAATCCCCCCAGCCCTGAAAACCATATTTGAGCTATTTAAGGTATTTTATGCATTCCATGTCTGTGTTGTTTAAAAAAAAGAAAAAGAAAAGCCCCTTTTCCCTTTTGTGGCTCCCTGAAAAAGTTAGTATTTTACATTAAATTTGCTTAACAAGTTTTTCTGTCTCTGTGGATGCTTTCAAAAGCTCTAACAAAATGAAAAAAGAAAAGGCAATTTGAGGGAAGAACTTGAACAAAATAGGATTGAGAATTTTTTTTAAATTGTTCAGATAATGCACAATGCCTTCAAAATTCCAAGATGAGATTTTAATTAAAAAGGACCTTATAGAAGCATATTAAATACTTTTCTAGATGTATGCATGTGAGCATGCTAAGTCGCTTCTGCTGCTGCTGCTGCTAAGTCGCTTCAGTCGTGTCCAACTCTGTGTGACCCCTTGATGGCAGCCCACCAGGCTCCCCCATCCCTGGGATTCTCCTGGCAAGAACACTGGAGTGGGTTGCCATTTCCTTCTCCAATGCATGAAAGTGAAAAGTGAAAGTGAAGACGCTCAGTTGTGTCCCACTCTCAGCGACCCCATAGACTGAAGCCCACCAGGCTCCTCTGTCCCTGGGATTTTCCAGGCAAGAGTACTGGAGTGGGTTACTATTTCCTTCTTCAGGGAATCTTCCAGACCCAAGGATCAAACCCACAACTCTTGTATTTCCTGCACTGGTGGGTGCATTCTTTACCACTGCTCCACCTGGGAAGCTTTCTAGATATATAAAGACAGACAATGCAGAAAAACCTTCATTTGCCCTTCCAACTTCTACAGTTGCTAAAGGCTCAAAAAAAAAATTCTTTAAAAGCAACTGTTGCTGGTCTAGAGTAACAATTTAGCTGTCAAGGAAAGGATAAATGCTTTCCATCCAAGGATCAGGTTACAGCTCACAGACCCCACTGCTGCTGCTGCTGCTAAGTCGCTTCAGTCGTGTCTGACTCTGTGCGACCCCATAGACAGATAATGCCAAGAATAACTGCAGGATAATCTGCATTTCCCAAGTCCATAAATAATGCAGTAAGAGAGCATATTTGAAGAAGGAATTTATTGGCCATGGCTTCATCCATATGCAGTGGTGGGAATGTCATTCTATTTTGCCTGGGGGGCATTTATATTCTGCTTAATGATTTACATACTGAGAGAATCTAGAACTGTGTTCTCAGGCTTCACTTTTGCAACACCGTACAGATGGCATATATGTTCTTGAAACACAGTTAATAAATCAGAACTAAAGAATCTTGAAGCCACATAAAACATGCCCACTAAGAGCGAAACTAGGTTCTCTTTCAAACTATTTTATTTGTATAAGATGATAAATAACCAAAATGATGCCATTTATCTCTTGGAACAGTGATGTAATGGGTCTCACACTTAACAGAATACTCAATATAAACTGATGGAAAAAGACTAAAAATCTATCATGAGCCAGATGCTTTCATAATACACCTCTGTTTGATAGACCCAGGTGCAAAAGGAAGGGGTAAAAAAAGGCAAAAATGAAAACCCATCTCCACAACATTCAGATCTTAGTTCTTTTTGCAAGTGGACTCTCAAACTTCCAGGCCATGCACTTCCATCCACTGCCCCTGCTCCCACTTAACCTTCAGTTCGGTTCAGTTCAGTCACTCAGTTGTGTATGATTCTTTGCAAGCCTATGAACTGCAGCAAGCCAGGCTTCCCTGACCATCACCAACTCCTGGAGCTTGCTCAAATTCATGTCCGTTGAGTTGGTGACGCCATCCAACCATCTCATCTTCTGCGGTCCCCTCTTCTCCTGCCTTCAATCTTTCCCAGCATGAGGATCTTTTCCATAAGTCAGTTCTTTGCATTAGCTGGCCAAAGGAATGCGGCTTTAGCTTCAGCTTCAGTCCTTCCAATGAATATTCAGGACTGATTTCCTTTAGGATCGATTTGTTTGATTTCCTTGCTGTCCAAGGGTCTCACAAGAATCTTCTCTAGCACAGTGTTTCCAAAGAATCAATTCTTCAGAACTCAACCTTCTTTATGGTGCAAATCTCACAACTATACATGACTACTGGAAAAACCATTGCTTTGACTACATGGACCTTTGCCAGTAAGTAATGTCTCTGCTTTTTAATATGCTGTATAGGTTGAGCTTTTCTGTTAGCTGGGGCTTTCCTATAGCTCAGATGGTAAAGAATCTGCCTGCAGTACAGGAGATTCAGGTTCAATCCCTGGGTCAGGAAGATCCCCTGGAGAAGGAAATGGCAATCCACTTCAGTATTCTGGCCTGGAGAATCCCTTGGACAGAGGAACCTGGCAGGCTACAGTCCATGGAGTCACAAAGAGTCAGACACAACTAAGTGACTAACACATACACACACATAGGTGGGTCATAGCTTTTCTTCCAAGGAGCAAGCAACTTTTAACTTCATGGCTGCACTCACCATCTGCAGTGCTTTTGGAGCCCAAGAAAGTAGTTGTCACTGTTTCCCTTGTTTCCTCATTATCTGCCATGAAGTGATGGGACCAGATGCCATGATCTTAGTTTTCTGAATGCTGAGTTTCAAGCCATCTTTTTCACTCCCCTCTTTCACCTCGATCAAGATGCTCTTTAGTTCCTCTTCACTTTCTGCCATAATGGTGCTGTCATCTGCATATCTGAGGTTATTGATATTTCTCCTGGCAATCTTGATTCCAGCTTATGATTCAGACAATGCAGCATTTCACATGATGTACTCCGCATATAAATTAAACAAAAGGGTGATGATATACAGCCTTGACGTACTCCTTTCCCAATTTGGAACCAGTCTGTTGTTCCATATCCAGTTCTAATTGTTGCTTCTTGACCCACATACAGATTTCTTATGAGGCAGGTAAGACAGTTTGGTAATCCCATCTCTTTAATAATTTTCCACAGCTTGTTGTGATCCACACAATGAAAGACTTTAGTGTAGTCAATAAAGCAAAAGTAGTTGTTTTTCTGAAATTCTCTTGCATTTTTGATGAAACAACGGATCTTGACAGTTTGATCTCTGGTTCCTCTGCTGTTTTGAAATCCAGCTTGAACATCTGGAAGTTCTCAGTTCACATACTGTTGAAGCCTAGTTTGGAGAATTTTGAGCATTACTTTGCTAGCATGTGAGATGAGTGCAATTGTGCAGTAGTCTGAGCATTCTTTGGCATTGCCTTTCTTTGGGACTGGAATAAAAACTGACTTTTTCCAGTCCTGTGGCCACTGCTGAGTTTTCCAAATTTGCTGGCATGTTGAGTGTAGCACTTTCACAGCATCACCTTTTAGGATTTGAAACAGCTCAACTGGAATTCCATCACCTCCATGTGCTTTGTTCACAGTGATGTTTTCTAAGGCCCACTTGACTTCACATTCCAGGATGTCTGGCTCTAGGTGATTGATCATACCATTGTGGTTATCTGGGTCATGAAGATCTTTTTGGTACAGTTCTTCTGTGTATTCTTTCCATCTCATCTTAATATCTTGTGCTCTGTTAGGTCCATACCATTTCTGTCCTTTATTGAGCTCATCTTTGCATGAAATATTCCTTTGGTATCTTTAATTTTCTTGAAGTGATCTCTAGTCTTTCCCATTATGTTGTCTTCCTCTATTTCTTTGCATTGATCACTTAGGAAGATTTTCTTATCTCTCCTTTCTATTCTCTACAACTCTGCATTCAGATGGATATATCTTTCCTTTTCTCCTTTGCCTTTCACTTCTCTTCTTCACAAATATTTGTAAGACCTTCTCAGAAAACCATTTTGCCATTTTGCCTTTCTTCTTCTCCCACAGTTCACTCAGACTCACGTCCATCGAGTCAGTGATGCCATCCAGCCAATTCATCCTCTGTCATCCCCTTCTCCTCCTGCCCCCAATTCCCCCAGCATCAGAGTCTTTTCCAGTGAGTCAACTCTTCGCATGAGGTGGCCAAAGGCTATGATTTTTCCTGTGGTCATGTATACATGTGAGAGTTGGACTGTGAAGAAGGCTGAGTGCCAAAGAATTGATGCTTTTGAACTGTGGTGTTGGAGAAGACTCTTGAGAGTCCCTTGGAATGCAAGGAGATCCAACCAGTCCATTCTGAAGGAGATCGGCCCTGGGATTTCTTTGGAAGGAATGATGCTGAAGCTGAAGCTCCAGTACTTTGGCCACCTCATGCGAAGAGCTGACTCATTGGAAAAGACTCTGATACTGGGAGGGATTGGGGGCAGGAGGAGAAGGGGATGACAGAGGATGAATTGGCTGGATGGCATCACTGACTCGATGGACGTGAGTCTGAGTGAACTGTGGGAGAAGAAGAAAGGCAAAAAGGCAAAATGGTTGTCTGAGAAGGTCTTATAAATAGTTGTGAAGAAGAGAAGTGAAAGCCCCAAGGTGGGGCTAAGATCCAGAGGGTTGTGAAAGGTTGTTGCTGGACCACGAAAGACACCAGGATTCTTGGCCTCTGGAGAAGAATTCAATCCAGGGCCAGAGATGAGGCTTGATTGCTCAGAGCTTTTGTGTAATAAAGTTCATTAAAGTATAAAAATGATACAAAAAGCTTCTGACATAGACATCAGAAGGGGGCAGAAAGAGTGCCCCCTCACTAGTGTTAGCAATGGACTTATATACTTTTAATTAGCTATTACAATGAATCAACAGAATGTCTGGAGGTTGTAAAGACACTCCCATAATTTACATTTTAAGATAACAGGATTAGCCAGAAGGTTTTTTCTCAGAAACTGTCCTCATTATTGTTATATAATCTTAAGGAATGCCGAGGGAAAAATAGTTTGTCCTTTCCTCCTCCTTGAGAATTCTAGACCCCTGTCTCCTCCTCGAGAAGTGTAGACCCTTCTCTCCTTGGGGACCCCCAGACTTCTTATCAACCTGCCTAGGAATTGATTCTCTCAGTTGCAAAGAATCAGACATGATTGAAACCACTTAGCATGCACACACACACATCACTATATATAAGAGATAACCAGAAAGGAACTACCATATAGCATAGGGAACCCTACTTGATAGTCTGTGATAACCTGTATGAGAAAAGATTCTGAAAAAAAAAAAAAGAAAAAAAAATGAACATATATAACTAAAGAGTCCTTGCAGAAGAAAATGGCGACCTACCCCAGTATTCTTGCCTGGGAAATCTTGTGGACAGAGGAGCCTGGCAGGTTATAGTCCACAGGATCACAAAGAGTTGGACATGACATAGTAACTAAAGAGTAAATAACTGAATCACTTTTTTGTGTACCTGAAACACAACATTGCAACTCAACTATACTCCAATAAAATTTTAGAAACAAAAGTAAAAGGGAATTATTAAAAAGCATAAATTCATTTTTGGAGTTAAAGGTCTTTCCTAATATTTACTCATTTAGTCAATGGTGTTTAATACATATAAAGCACAATATTAGAGTTGGAAACATGTAAAAACGAGAGAGGTATGGGCTGTTCTAAGGGAACCCACAACTAACTGGGAGGAGGAGATAAACACATATGCACATGCACACTGGGGTGGGATAAGTATAGTAAGAAAAATACTCATTAAGGCCACGGACTTCCTGGAGGAAGCACAGACTCCTCCAAGGGTCAGCATCTTTTCTGGGCCACAAGTTCTACAAAAGCACAAGGTAGATGTCTTAGTCTGTTCAGGCTGCTATGACAAAAAGTACCGTAGACTGAGAGTCACTTTCTTTAAACTGGGGTATAGTTGCTTTACAAGGTTGTGTTATTCGTTTCTACTGCAGAGCAGAGTGAATCTGCTATACGTGTACATACTTGCATGCGTGGGTGCTGAGTAGCTTCAGTCCTGTCTGACTCTATGGACTGTAGCCCACCAGACTCCTCTGTCCATGGGATTCTCCAGGCAAAAATGCTGGATCGAGTTGCCATGCACGCCTCCTGGAGATCTTCCCGATCCAGGGATTGAACCTGTATCACCTAGGTCTCCTTCACTGGGAGGCAGGTTCTTCACCACTAGTGCCGTCTGGGAAGCCCCATATGAATGCACATATCCTTTCTTTCTTGAGATTCCCTCCCCACCTAGGTCACCACAGAGCACTGAGTAGAGTTCCCTGTGCTACACAGTAGGTCCTCATTAGTTACCTATTTTACATGTAGTATCAGTGATGGATACATGTCAATCCCCACATTGGGAGAGACTGGAAAGCTTAAATAGTAGGCATTTCTCTCTCACAGTTCTGGAGGTTGGCAGTCCAGATCAAGATGACAGCAGATTCCATGTCTGGTGAGAGCCTGCTTCCTAATTCACAGATAGCTGTTTTGTCACTGTGTCCTCACGTGGAAGAAGGGGTGAGGGAACTGTCTTAAGTCTCTTTAATAAGGGCACAAATGCTATTCACGAGGGCTCCACCCTCATGACTTCATCCCCTCCCAAAGGCCCCATTTCCAAATATCACAGGGTTGTGTTTCAACTTACAAATGAGGGAAGAGACATATTCACCCTGGGCTTCCAGGTGAAACTAGTGGTAAAGAATCCACGTGTCCAATGCAGGAGACACAGATTCAATCCCTGGCTTGGGGCAATCCCCAGGAGGAGGAAATGGCAACCCTCCAGTATTCTTGCCTGGAGAATCCCATGGACAAAGGAGGCTGGCAGGCTACAGTCCATGGAGTCACAAAGAGTCCATTACAACTGAAACAACTTAGCACACAGGCTTACTGCCTGCAGCAGTAGGGTGACCCTTGCATCGGGCCAGTCAATACTATCACCTGACTAGGGGACAGACTCCAAGAAGGACAGAAGTGATAGATAAGACTAGAGACATTAGTTGGGCTCATATACTAGACAGCTGGCTAAAGAGCTTATATTTAATGATATAATAGGGTTGCTGGAATTAGCTAATGAAAACACAGGACACCCAGTTAAATTTGAATTTCAGGGAAATCTTTTTTTTAATTGTAAGTAGGTCCCACGCAACTAGGAAGTTCACCTATAACTTGGACTCCTGCAGTGTATCTGACAGCCCCGTAGTACAGGCAATGGAGAGCCACTGAGGGTTGTAGAGTGGGGGAGTAGCAAACAAACAATCGAGGTGGTGATTCAGAAAGACTGTTGTGAAACCACCAATGTGCTGCTCCAGAGTAAGAAGAAACTTCAAAAAAGAAGAAAAGCAGTTTGAACTCAAGTGGTTGTGGTGAAATCAAAGTTGAAGGAAATTCTGAAAGAAGAGGCAACAGGACCTAGAAACTGAGAAATGTAAGGTGCAAGGGGAACCGTGAGCTCAGAAGGACCACTGGTATTCAAGCCTAGGTGGCCTGAAGATCTCAAAGTCATTGGCAGAAAGGCATCATGAAGGTGATAAAGAAAATGTGAGGGGAAAGATAATAAGGTCTATTGATGACATTTTAAGCTGCAGGTCTGGAAAACACTCGAATGACAGATGTCCTGGGGCTTGGGAGAAATGTCAGAGCAAAGACAGCTATGTGAGAGTTATTGGCTTAAAGATGAGACAGAGCCAAAGGTCCTTTTTGCTTTCTGTCTTTACATTTAGCTTCTCCGTGACAAGATGCTGATTCATTTTAGGAAAAAAAAAAAGAGGTTTTCAACACAATCTGTCTTTGTATTTCTTTTAAAAAAAGTATTAACTATGGTTGGATTTACCATGCTGTGTTAATCTCTGCTATATGGAAAAGTGACTCAGTTATACCTATATTCCTTTTCATGTTCTTTTCCATTATGGTTTATCTCAAGATAGTGAATTTGGTTCCCTATGCTATATATTAGGGCAATTTTGTATACAGTAATTTGCATTTGCAAATACCTAAACTCCCAATTCTTCCCTCCCCCACTCACCTCTTCTTGTATTTATGGTAATAAAATAGCATTGCTGCTATTTTCTAAGTGACTTGGGAGCAATGTTATAAGGAGAAGGAACACTGAGCTTTGGGGCTGGACAACCTGGGATTCCAATCCTGACTTTTCTCCCATAGACTGTGTGACTTCTTCCTTCATTATTTAGCTTCTCTGACTCTCAGGTTTCTTACATCCTTAATATATACTCAAGATTATAATAAGGAATAAATGGGCTTTTATAGACAAAAGATTGATTAAACATAATCTCTGCCACATATTCATGGCTCAGTGAATGACAGTTATTACTTTTATTGTTATTGAGGTTTTTGCTTCAATTATCAGTAGTAATCAATAAAAACCTAACCATACTTCAAAGTTTAGGTTTGAAGAACTACTTATATGTGATATACTGTACTTATAAAATTATTTACTCTGCTAAGAAAAGTCAGTTTCTGCCATCAGGAAGCTTCCATAAGTCTCTTATCCTTATCAGAGGGCATACAGAATGAAAGCAACAATTACAGAAAACTAATCAAACTGATCACATGGATCACAGTCTTGTCTAACTCAATGAAACTATGAGCCATGCTGTGTAGGGCCACTCAAGACAGACATGTCATGGTGGAAAGTTCTGACAAACCAAGGTCCACTGGAGATGGAAATGGCAGATCACATCAGTATTCTTGCCTTGAGAACCCCATGAACAGTACGAAAAGGCAAAAAGTTCTGATACTGAAGTATGAACTCCCAGGTCATTACGTGCCCAATATGCTACTGGAAGAAAAGTTATGACCAACCTGATAGCATATTCAAAAGCAGAGACATTACTTTGCCGACTAAGGTCCATCTAGTCAAGACTATGGTTTTTCCTATGGTCATGTATGGATGTGAGAGTTGGACTGTGAAGAAGGCTGAGCGCCGAAGAATTGATGCTTTTGAACTGTGGTGTTGGAGAAGACTCTTGAGAGTCCCTTTGAATGCAAGGAGATCCAACCAATCCATTCTGAAGGAGATCAGCCCTGGGATTTCTTTGGAAGGAATGATGCTAAAGCTGAAACTCCAGTACTTTGGCTACCTCATGCGAAGAGCTGACTCACTGGAAAAGACTCTGATGCTGGGAGGGATTGGGGGCAGGAGGAGAAGGGGACGACAGAGGATGAGATGGCTGGATGGCATCACTGACTCGATGGATGTGACTCTGAGTGAACTCTGGGAGTTGGTGATGGACAGGGAGGCCTGGCGTGCTGCGATTCATGGGGTCGCAAAGAGTCAGACATGACTGAGCGACTGAACTGATGCTACTGGAGAAGAGTGGAGAAATAACTCCAGAAAGAATGAAGAGATAGCTAAAGCAGAAACAATGCCCAGGTATGGATGTGACTGTTGAGAGAATCACAAGTTTGGTCTTGGTACTCCTCGTTCCTCTTTGTATCTGGTTGTATAGTACTTCCAAATTCAAAATGAGAAGAAACGCTGTTCTGTATAAAACCATCTAAAAGCAATAAATGTTATATTTAAAAAAAAGAAGTAAAGTTTGATGCTGTACAGAACAATATTGCATAGGAACCTGGAATGTTAGGCCCATGAATCAAGGTAAATTAGAAGTAGTCAAACAGGAGATGGCAAGAGTGAACTTCGACATTTTAGGAATCAGCGAACTAAAATGGATGGGAATGGGAGAATTTAACTCAGATGACCATTATATCTACTACTGTGGGCAGGACTCCCTTAGAAGAAATGGAGTAGCTTTCACAGTTAAAAAAAGAGAGAGAGAGAGAGAGAGAGAGAGAGAGAGAGAGAGAGAGAGAGAGACTGAAATGCGTACATAGGTGCAATCTCAAAAACAACAGAATGATCTCTATTGGTTTCCAAGGCAAACCATTCAATATCACAGTAATCCAAGTCTATGCTCAAACCAGTAATGCTGAAGAAGTTGAAGTTGAATGGTTCTATGAAGACCTACAAGACCTTCTAGAACTAAAACCAAAAAAAGATGCCCTTTTCATCACAGGGGACTGGATTGCAAAAGTAGGAAGTTAAGAGATACATGGAGTAACAGGAAAATTTGGCTGTGGAGTACAAAATGAAGCAGGGCAAAGGCTAAAAGAATTTTGTCAAGAGAACACACTGGTCATAGCAAGCACCCTCTTCCAACAACATAAGAGAAGACTCTACACATCAACACGACCAGATGGTCAATACCAAAATCAGATTGATTATATTCTTTGCAGCGAAAGATGGAGAAGCTCTATACAGTCAGCAAAAACAATAATGGGAGCTGACTGTGGCTCAGATCATGAACTCCTTATTGCCAAATTCAGACTTAAATTGAAGAAAGCAGGGAAAACCACTAGCTCATTCAGGTATGACCTAAATAAAATCCCTTATGATTATACAGTGGAAGTGACAAATAGATTCAAGGGATTAGATCTAATAGACAGAGTGCCTGAAGAACTATGGACGGAGGTTCACGACTTTGTACAGGAGGCAGTGCTCAAGACCATCCCCCCAAAAATGAAATGCACAAAGGCAAAATTGTTGTATGAGGAGGCCTTACAAATAGTTGAGAAAAGAAGAGAAGGAAAAAGAAAAGGATAAAAGGAAAGATATACTCATTTGGATGCAGAGTTCCAAAGAACAGTAAGGAGAGATAAGAAAACCTCCCTAAGAGATCAATGCAAAGACATAGAAGAAAACAATAGAATGCAACAGACTAGAGATCTCTTCAACAAAATGAGAGACACCAAGGGAACATTTTATGCAAAGATGGGTTCAATAAAAGACAGAAATGGTATGGTATGGCCCTAACAGAAGCAGAAGATATTAAGAAGAGGTGGCAAGAAACACAGAAGAACTATACAAAAAAGATCTTCATGACCCAGATAACCAGGATGGTGTGATCACTCATCTAGAGTCAGATATCCTGGAATGTGAAGTCAAGTGGGCCTTTGGAAGCAGCACTACAAACAAAACTAGTGGAGGTGAATGAATTCCAGCTGAGCTATTTCAAATTGAAAAAGATACTGCTGTGAAAGTGCTGCACTGAATATACCAGCTAATTTGGAAAACTCAGCAGTGGCCACAGGTCTAGAAAAGGTCAGTTTTCACTCCAATCCCAAAGAGGGAAATGCCAAAGAATGTTCAAACTATCGCACAACTGCACTCATCTCACACGCTAGCAAAGTAATGCTCTAAATTCTCCAAGCCAGGCTTCAACAGTATGTGACTGTGAACTTCCAGATGTTCAAGCTGGATTTAGAAAAGGCAGGAACTAGAGATCAAATTGCCAAGATCCACTGGATCATCAAAAAAATAAGAGAATTTCAGAAAAATAACTACTTTGCTTTATTGATTATGTGAAAGCCATTGACTTTGTAGATCACAACAGACTGTGGAAAAATCTTCAAGAGATGGGAATACCAGACCACCTGAGCTGTCTCCTGAGAAATCTGTATGCAAGTCAGGAAGCAACAGTTAGAACTGGACATGGAACAACAGACTGGTTCAAAACTGGGAAAGGAGTAATTCAAGGCTGTATATTGTCACTGTGCTTATTTAACTTATATGCAGAGTACATCATGAGAAATGCTGGGCTGGATGAAGCACAAGCTGGATTCAAGATTGTCAGGAGAAATATCAACAACCTCAGATATGCAGATGACACCACCCTTATGGCAGAAAGTGAAGAGGAACTGAAGAGCATCTTGATGAAACTGAAAGAGGAGAGTGAAAAAGTTGGCTTAAAGCTAAACATTCAGAAGACGAAGATCATGGCATTTGATTCCATCACTTCATGGCAAATAAATGGAGAAACAATGGAAACAGTGACAGACTTTATTTTCTTGGGCTCCAAAATCACTGCAGAGGTGATTGCAGCCATAAAATTAAAAGACGCGTGCTCCATTGAAGAAAAGCTATGACCAACCTAGATAGCATATTAAAAAGCAGAGACATTCATTACTTTGCTGACAAAGGTGTGTCTAGTTGAAGCTATGACTTTTCCAGTAGTCATATATGGATGTGAGAGTAGGACTATAATGAAAGCTGAACGCTAAAAAATTGATGCTTTTAAACTGTGGTGTTGGAGAAGACTCTCAAGCTTCCCTTGGACTGCAAGGAGAAATCAGTCCTGAATATTCATTGGAAGGACTGATGCTGAAGCTGAAACTCCAGTACTTTGGACACCTGATGTGAAGAACTGATTCATTTGATAAAACCCTGATGCTGGGAAAGATTGAAGGTGAGAGGAGAAGGAGACAACAAAGGATGAGATGGTTAGATGGCATGTCCGACTGATGGACAGGAGTTTGAGCAAGTTCTGAGAGTTGGTGATGGACAAGGAGACCTGGTATGCTGCACCCCATGGGGTCACAAAGAGTCAGACATGACTGAGGGACTGAAATGAACTGAAGAGAAGTTAACTCTACATATAGGCTAAACAACTGATAGAATAGATGTGGTCAAACCAGTAAAATTTTCACTTATCTAAGTGAAAATATAGCAATTTACTTTTATATTTGAATAGACAGTTGGTTATGGCACCGTGTGCTAATAAGTTGTTTAGCCCTGTCTGACTGCAATCCCACAGACTGTAGCCCACCAGACTCCTGTGTCCATGGGATTTCCCAGGCAAGAATACTGGAGTGGGTTGACATTCCCTTCTCCAGGAGATCTTTCTCTACAGGGATCAAACCTGTGTCTCTTAGGTCTCCTGAAATTACAGGCAGATTCTTTACCACTCTGGCCAACTGGGAAGCTTATGGCACCATGAGGATGTACCAAATAGTTTCTGCCGGGAGCCAGCACAGGAGATCCCACCCATGACAAGGTCATGCAGGACTCGAGGGACTCCCTGGGCCATCCAACCCATGAAAAGGAAGAGTCCTGTAAGCAAGGCCTCAGGACTCCACGGACCCCTGGACCTGCTCGAGCATCTACCCTCAAACCAGAATCTGCCTGTCTTACTATTTTGTCTTTCACCAACTCTTCTGACATTAACAGGGGGCTGTCCCTGACCAAAGAGTTAACTTAGGGCTTTAGTCAGCAAATCTCCTGGGCAAGAAAGGAGTGTTTCAAACCCTCTGTTAGCATTCTAGCTTATTTGGCAGGTTTATCCAGACTCTTGCAACATTGTTGAGCCTATGTTTGCTGCCAAGTTCTAACATCCCTTATCCATTGTGTTCCTGGGAGTGCATATAGTTAAGATATAGAAATAGCAAGCAGTAGCTTTAGCATTAGCAACATTAGATTTTGAGTTTGCTGTAACCTGCTGAATCTTTGCTCTATAAAAATGTAACTCTGTACTTTAAGGGTGATGCAGGCTAGGAATTTAAGAAGAAACACTTTAAGAGAAAATTATCGTTCTGGCTGACCAACCTTTATCAAAAGAAGGTCATGGAACATCAACAGGCCTCTGGGACAGAAGATGATGTACAAAAAATAAGACTCTGATATTGATGAAAGTTATTACTGATGGAATGTTCAGTTGACTCTGCATTTTCCACCTTGCTGTATGTACAACTCAGAGTATAAAAGCCCTGAGAAAAATAAAGTAAACGGGCCTCACTCACTGAAGCTTGGTCACCCCATGTCGTCTCTTTTCTTATCTCTTTCTCTATCTTTCTTCATTTGCCGACGTTGTCCATCCTGAGGATATCCCTGGACTCTGCTGGGGCTGGACCCCGGCAAGTTTCCCCAAATAAAGTTCCTGTCATTTCCAAAGTAACCTAAGTAGAACTAATGATCAGTTTGTAATTACTAGTGTACAGAACAGTTTGGGGGCACTATATTACATCATCGCACTAACCAGATTAAGAATTTTAACTGTACCATGGACAATTGTCTAATTACACAAACTCTGATTGGAGTTTGAAAGAATTTTAAGTGATTAATGGAAGGGATGAAGCAGTTTTTGCTGCTGCTGCTGCTGCTGCTGCTAAGTCACTTCAGTCATGTCCCACTCTGTGTGAACCCATAGACAGCAGCCAACCAGGCTCCCCCGTCCCTGGGATTCTCCAGGCAAGAACACTGGAGTGGGTTGCCATTTCCTTCTCCAATGCATGAAACTGAAAACTGAAAGTGAAGTCGTTCAGTTGTGTCTGACTCTTCGCAACCCCCTGGACTGCAGCCTACCAGGCTCCTCCATCCATTGGATTTTCAAGGCAAGAGTACTGGAGTGGTGTGTCACTGCCTTCTCTGAATATTTTGCTACTTTCTTCTATTTGCAATAAAATTCTTCAAAGCTTAGCTATACGATCAGAGCAAAGGGGAAAGCTCATATAGTCATAGGAAGAAGCATTTTTTGAAAACTCATATATATGCATTTCCAAAAGAAACTAAAATGGCCTGAAGGGTTAATTGAATCAAGCAACTGTGCACAATTAATTTCCAAACACAGGAAATTTATTCAAAACCATGACATAGTCACCAGGCATGAACTCTGTTTACTGAAGTGAAAACCTTGCCCAAGATAATCTAGTGAAAACAACAAATAGCAGTGGTTTTCCTAATTGAGGAGGTCAGTGATATGAAATGGGAATAAGAAAGCTTTCATGAAGACCAAGGAGATTACATCTTCTGGAAGGTTCTGCAAATTTCAGGATACCTACTAATACTTGTGTTTTTCCTCCCCTAAATGATGTAGTTGACTCAAGTGGGTCACTTCACTGGAATTTCTGATCCTTGCAATCCATCCTCTGCAAGACAGCATCATCAAGCTAGTTGTCTAAACTTTCCATCATGCCTCATTTTCAAGGATTCCCAGACACTTTCCACCCCCACCCCATGGAGTGCAAACATCTCTGATTACAACACAGGCTCAAGTTACTCTCCTTACCACATCACCAATCCTCTTGCCTAAGTTTTTCCTGAGCACCTCTAAAACCATCAGTTCAGTTCACTTCAGTTGCTCAGTCATGTCTGACTCTTTGTGCCCAATGAATTGCAGCATGCCAGGCCTCCCTGTCCATCACCAACCCTCTGAGTCCACACAAACCCATGCCCATCGAGTCAGTGATGCCATCCAACCACCTCATCCTCTGTTGTCCCCTTCTCCTCCTTCCCTGAATCTTTCCCAGCATCAGGGTCTTTGCCAATGAGTCAGCACTTCACATCAGGTGGCCAAAGTATTGGAGTTTCAGCTTTAGCATCAGTCCCTCCAATGAACACCCAGGACTGATCTCCTTTAGGATGGACTGGTTGGATCTCCTTGCAGTCCAGAGGACTCTCAAGAGTCTGCTCCAACACCACAGTTCAAAAGCATCAATTCTTCGGTGCTAAGCCTTCTTTTCAGTCCAACTCTCACATCCATACATGACCACTGGATAAAAAAAAAAAAACTAAATAATAATCAGAAATTCTTTGAAAAACACCTATTCATTTTCAGCAATTATAAAAAACTTATTCAGTCACATTAGTTCTTCCTACATCTAAAACCACTGAGTACTTATTAATTTGCAAAGCAATAAAAATATATCAAAAAACTATGCTTCTGAAATCCCTAGTTTTTTGCATATGTGTTGATAGTTCAACCTACTGGAGGGATAAACAGTAAGATTCCCAATTAAGAATTTTTAGGTTAATATCTTTTTTTAAAAAAAGCATGCAAGGAAAAATAATAGTGTTATGGTTTCCTGATGAGCTAGAAAAAGACAAGTGGTAAAGAGTCCACATAATGGGATATCACTCAAGTACGAATCAGATGTTCTGCTGACTTACAATTTATAATGAAGGTTATTCATTTAAAATTCTTTGTGTTTTCTTGCACATAGCCTATATCATCAGATAATTTAGATTTCACTAAGAATTAGGAGATTAGACCTAAGGAATTAAGCCCTATAGCTGAGCTGTTCAATAGGCAGCCACTAATCATATGTGGTTACTTAAATTAAAATTTAATTAAAATTCAGTTCCTAGGCCACAATGCATAATTCCAGCACTCAACAGCTGCACATGACTGGTAGCTGCCACAGTGAACAGCACAGATACAGAAGATGCGCCTCAGGACACACAGGTCTATCAGACAGTGCTCCCTCAGAGGTGCGCGTCAGAGGCTGGAAAGAAGTCCCTCAGGCCTCTGTCAGGAACAAGCAAGCGCTCTGTCAGGTCACAGGGCAGAGTCTGGGAGACAGAAGAGTCCTTGCAGAACACCTCATTCACAGGTAAAAGCAGCTCGGTGAAGGGGAAGGCATCTCACTGCTAAAGGAAACTGACACCACGGGCCTAGTATGTGTCAGGCACTGTGACAGGCAGGTACTTTTAATGATCACAATGCCCTTAGGAAATGCACGCTCTTATTATAATACTTCAGTATTACTTCATATTTTACCCATTTCACAGATCAAGCTGGGTCAAAGGTCAGTTTACAGTAAAGGTTAGACTGAATCCCAGCTATGACAACTCCCAACCTATATTTTTGTCACTGTCTCTGCTGCCACTCTGTAACTCCTTGTGAGTTAGGTACCAGATAAAACTGGCCTACATTAAGCTCTGAAAAATACAAGAGTTGTGGTAATAAGACTGCACAGATGCTTAGTCAGATTTCCTATCCATTTAACTCTGATATGCCAGGTCTGGCCTAGAGGCAAATTCAAAGCCTTCATTTATTTTATTTTCCAAATCTAAGAAAATGCCTAGAGCAATACAAATGTTTCTCTACCAGGGACCAGGATGTCAATTTTAACAGCACAACTTTGAGTACAGAAACCTTTAGAGGTAATAATGGAGAGGATGGAATACAAGCCAACTGTTTCTTCCTTTTTAAAACTTTTTGCAAAAAGAACCAAATTACAATAGGAAAACATGCATAGTTTCAACGCCTGCCACCAGGTAACAATTCTTTGATGCCAAACACTGTTAAGTTTTATGAAGCTGATTATTTATTAATGCTAAATCCAATTCCTTTGAACACTATGTGAACTAAAATCATATATCAATATACTGCAAAATGTTTTGTTCCATGAACAATTTAAATTACCTCAAAATGCAAAGACTCTTCAGCCATGGTATAAAACCAACACTTGATATTTCTTGTGAAATTCAAAAGTAAAATAAGGACAGGAATATCAGTAACTTTAAACCACAGCTGCACAATCCTCAAAGACCAGATCTACATTATACCAAGCCACTTGTTTTAGTTCTGGGTGTACGTTCTGTTCTTTCAGTTTCTAGGTACCTTGGGATTTTCAAACATTGGAATAAAAATAGTTGACATATTTCTAAAGCCAAGAGTGTTTTGTATATAAAATAAGTTAGGACTACTTCTTTTACTGTTATTCTAAGCTAAAGCTCTCTTCAGATTATAAAGTGCAAAAAGAGTAAGAACATCATTACTATGCCAAAGACTCCCTGCAAAAGCCAAAAATTAACTGACCAGGAAGATGATGTGGCTGGCACAACCTTACTCAGAACACGGGATCCCCCTGACTTGAGGGACTCAAACAGAGCCCTGGCAGGGCTCTTAAGAAGATCAGGGAAAGATCTGTTAAATGAAAGCAGTTCTAACAAACACACACTTCCTACACCAGTTTCTTGGTTCTCTTAAACTAAAAATGTTTACTATCCAAAATCCTGTTGTTCCACTTCAATTCTGATAACCTCATCTCACAAAGAAGAAAAAAAAATACAGAAGTTCCAGATTACTAAACTGGATGACCGTGTTTTCATAAGGAATTACCTTCAAATAGCTCATCTAAATAACTATTCTTTTTTTCTTTGCAACATTTTGCCAACTAAAAATTGGCACCTGCCATCTGCCTCCATGAGGACTAAATCAGACTGCTGCAGCCACTGACCTTCAACACACCCTGAAAACAGTTCAGGGTGGAGATCAAGAATGAGGCCCTCTGTACTCTGGGAAGAACTGGCAGAACAGGCCTTAGGAAGATAGTTTCAGAAGAAGCAACTCTTACATCTCACAACTAGAAAAGCACTAAAATTATTTGTGTGATGTCTGCTCCTCATGACTAGCAGTAACCTTCATGAGACTAGCAACAACCTTCTCCAAAAAACTGTGTGCTTGATTGAATGTACTCCCCTTTCACCAAAAATCACTGTACACTGATCCTCCCCGCTGCCTCTTTGCAGCAGTTTCTCAGAGCTATCTAAGATGCCGTCTCCAGGGCTATAATCCTCAATTGCTGCTAAGTCACTTCAGTCGTGTCTGACTCTGAGCCCACCAGGCTCCCCCGTCCCTGGGATTCTCCAGGCAAGAACACTGGAGTGGGTTGCCATTTCCTTCTCCAATGCATTAAAGTGAAAAGTGAAAGGGAAGCTGCTCAGTCCTGTCTGACCCTTAGCATGGACTGCAGCCTACCAGGCTCCTCCATCCATGGGATTTTCCAGGCAAGAGTACTGGAGTAGGGTGCCATTGCTTTCTCTGATAATCCTCATTGGCCACAAGTAAAACTTAACCCACAACTCTCACCTTGTGCATCTTTTTTAGTCAACAGTTTATGGAAACAATTGTTACTAAACATCTAAAAGTCATATATGTACTACAGGACTTTTTTGTTTCTTAAACTGTCACTGTAGGAATTCCACTGGCATGTATTAACCCAAAGACTGCTAAAGGAACTGCAATATAGAGAGTAGTTTTTCATAACTGGTTATTCCATCCAAAATGCCAATACTAATTCTATAGGAAAACAAGCGAAACTGTCCCCTCCATCCATGAATACAAGATGCATGCTCTTCCTAATGAAGTCCTCGAAGGCATCCCACAACACTGGTTCAAGCTTCCTGATGCTCACAGTCCCACTCCAACCACTCTCTCCCCTACTCCATGTCTCCAAAGTAGCTACTGCAGCATCCTGAGCCAATGCTGTAGATGTCCTTACTTAATTCTGTGAGGCATAAGGGAAAAAAATTTAATTTGTGTTTAAAAAGGACGAATATCAGAGTAAAAGCAGCCAGCTACCTGAAGTTTTCGGATGCAAAAGCAATGCTCTGGGGTTTATGCTGTATCTCAATAACCCATCTTCAAGAACCAGTGTGGGTTTCTTGATAATGGATAAATAATAAATATACACACATATATAGTTCCACCTTTTAATGGCTGAAATATGCTGGAATTTCACAACTATCATCCTACAGATAAATAAAGGACTGATCTGACAATACATTTTCTGAGACACATTACACATGAAAAATGATTTCAGGATAGAAATTCACCTTTTCTCGGAAAGTTTCCTTAAAAGTTTTGCTTGGTTGTTAAAATTTTTAAAAAAGATAAAATGCATCACAAGCCTTTAGACTCAGAAGAAAGTTTTTAAGAACTAGATTTTCCCAAAGCTGACAATATATAAAGCTTAAACATCCCAACTTGAGGACCACTGCAACTGAACTCAAGTAATAGAAACACTTAGCCTTGTATCAAGGAGCTCTGAAACTTTTTTGCTGAGTCACTAGTTTTTTACTCTGCATCTGAGCTCTCTCTCTGTCAGGAATTTCTGGCTTTATCTCTGATTAAAATGTAAACCTTGACTCTATGGCTCTTGAGTAGATTTGCTATTTTTTTTAAAAATGTATAATCAATCTTTTTTAACCTAAGAGGTCATCTTTTTTCATTATTAGTAATCTTATCCACCAGATTCATGGTATATGCCAAACACTCCACTAATCATGTTATTTGTATTATCTCACATATCTTCGCATTAGTCCAAAGAGGGTACTGATACTATCCTCATTTGGTAGATGAGAAAACGGAGCCTGACAGCACCAAGCAGTTTACCCAAGACCACCAAGCTATATATAAACCAAGGTGCAGCTGACATCAAATTCCAAGCTCTTAAAGCACTTCAACAATGCTATCTTTATCAAGTAAAAACTACCCCAAGTTTTATTTCTTTATCAAATCCAAGGAACTGCCATCCATTTCATACAATCACCTCTGAGTTCTCCTGCAAAATATCGTTTTTAACACCTCAGAATGTATTTGGTTTTTATATCATCTAGATTGGAAAAGCGTATTTTGAGAAGTAGAGCCTTTTATTAAATCACTGCTAGACAATTAAAGGTTTCAATTAAGTAACATCTAATATGACACCATAGGTAAACATTGCTAACATTTCTTTCATTTTATCAAACCATACTAAGTTGCATGACAATATTAAACATAGCTAACACTTACTGGCTGCTTATTTTATGTCAGATGACTTACATATATTATCTCTAATGTAAAGGGTATTTATCCCTACTTTACACGCAGGGAAACTGAGGCTAAGAAAAAGAACTGCTTAACTCAGCTGGTTACACAGTGGATCTATCAGATTCAGAATTTATATGAGCCGAGGCTCTTTCTACCATAGAATGAGAAAATGTTTCAGAATACTTCAGAGAAAAACCCTGCAACTCTTTTTCTTTCTCTCAAACCATTCCCTCTAGTATATTCCTGCTAAATAAACTAGTGTCTGCACACACATTTTTGAAATTTTAATTATATAATAACTTCATTTAAAAGAATAGGCTAAAAATAAATAAGGTATCAATTTTCTATATATGCTAAAAATAAAGATAACTATGCAGCAAATGAATGTATATTATTGTTAATCAATTTATTAGGTCTACATTAGTAACTGAGATTAAGTGGTTTTAGAAATACTAGTACTATTATATACACATCAATACAAGTTACATCAGAAAGTTAGTTAACAGAAAACTCTTAGAATGTTGCCCATTCCATTCAGTTAAATTTAAACTTACTGCAGATATCCACAAAATCTGTAAGGGCTTAAGATATCTAAACACTTCCAAAGTTCTCTATAAATTCAGAGCAATTTTTTTTTTTTGAAAGTAAAGAAATTATTTATTTTTAAACTGTGTTGTAAAAAGAAGAAAACTGGTTTGCTAATAACAAAATGCTATGAAATCAGTGAAGAATAAAGAGAACTGTATTAAATCAGAGCAAAACTACTCTTTTTTAGGGGTGGGGGCCAAGCCACAAGGTATGTAGGATCTTAGTCCTCCAATCAGGGATGGAACCTGCACCCTCTGCATGCGAAGTGCAGAGTCTGAACCACTGGACCCCCAGGGAAGTCCTGAAGCCACTCCTGAAGAGTAGCTTGCGTGGGTCCATGGAATGGCAGCATTCTAAGAATCAGAAACTACTAAAGCCCCCACCTATTAGTTCAGGGTAATAGTGAAGGGGCAAGGGTACAGTACCTGATGATGGGCAGGTCGAGGCCCCGCTGCAAACTGAGAAAAGGAGGGAAAACAAACACAAAAGGAAAGGCACAAAGAGTCAGAAACACCACAACAAAAAACCAAAATTTCACACAATATGCTGAAAGAAATAAAACCCACAAGAAGAAAAAAAAACACAAACAGTCAAAGCTTTGCTGCAGGACAGTGACAGACAGGTACTGAGAAGATTCAACAGGTTAACACCTCTATCAGAAACAGTTTGCCATTTATCAGCTGGGAGAGAAACAGCTAAGCTGTTATGCACCTAAGAGTGCTTTCTGATAGGGATTTTTTTAAACCCTAAAATAAAACAAAAGGAAGTCTGAAACACTAAGTGGTTATATTAAGACAAACATATGAAGAGTCCACTGTGCTCATGCAACTGATAAAACTGGAGGGAATGAGAAGCGCTTTCCCAGTGCAAGAGATAGCCAGGAGGTAATTATAATATCCAGTAGAAAATAAAGAATGTAATAGGGCAGATTTCAAATTTACTTAAATTAAACAGGGTATCTCACATACGAAATGGAAATTTCACTATCTTCGTTTCTTGGAGTTAAAGATTTAAATTTATCATATATATTATAAATATATATACATATAAATGAATATATATTTATAATATATAAATGGAAATATATAAATAATTATATTATTTAAATTCAATGAACTAGTCAAGTTTAATACCAGGCATATCAAAGCAGAGGTAAAGAACACCATCCTTTAACATGATTAATCAAAGTGGTACTCTTATAAGCTCAAGAAGGAAAAAAGAGAGTAAAAGAAGTCAAATCTCTCAATTACTATGTAGACACAACAGCACAAGACTGCATACTTGTACCTGCTGCTATTTGATATTGAGAACAAAAACAAAAGAAAACATAACTTTTTAGTTAAACCACAGAGCATTTGAAAGAGGATAATATATATTCCAACTCTTATTTTCCCTAACTTAGAATGGAAGCAAAAGCTTTTTCACCCATAAAATTTTAAATACAAAATCTCTAGGATCAAATAACTCATCAGAGCAAAATCAGACTTTCAATGTGATTTTACTAAAAAGAAAAGAGAAATTATTCAGGCACTTACTGGCTATCTACACATTAACTACTGAAATGTTAACCACTCTCTTTAACAGTTAAAAGAAAATATTTAGTGAGCCGTTTTGAATGCAAACCACACAAGGGTTTTATTTAAAACATTTAAGGAGCTAAAATATGTATCTTCTTTCAGTTGTTTAATTTCCTATAGAGCCTTCCTTCTGTTAGCGCGTTACTATGGGTGAACAAGACTGAAGATAACTAAGAAACAAGTCCTTGTACTCAGAATTTAAGTTACCAGAATTATTTCCTCAACTGTCACTATTGAATATAAAAAAATTTCAAGAACTTGCAGTAGGTCACATCCCACAATGTAGGAGATGATTGAACACAGCTCTAATCAAGAATTTACCTTAAAAGCTAAAATGTTACCTATTGCTCAAGTAATGAAAACTGTTTTAACACATTGTGAAATTATCCAGTATAATGTCACAAGCTCTCCGTGACTTATAGGATCAGGACATGTTAGCCAGCCATTATTCTTGCTAAAAACCAGGTAAAATAGTTTTTCAGAATGATGATAATGGCAGAAAGATTTCTTGCAAAACATTTTCTCTTCAAAGAAACTGAAGTCTTATATTTTCAGTTTTCCAAATATGAAAAGAAAACAGATCATACCTCTAACTATGGACATCAAGTTTCAAGAACAGGTAATATTACCCATGTGGTATTCACATAGAGGGTGGGAGTGTGATGTTTCTTCATGACACTTTTGAAGGAAATGGGAGAGAAGGGCCATGTTAAAAAATTAACCTTAGTACACTAGTACCTGTCTTTTCACTGTTCCACAGAAAGGCCCCATTTTTAAGGCTCTACAATAAAATGGAAACTTTATATATTTGGAATATTCCAGTCAAAAGGGCCTATGAGCCTTATACCTTGGACCTTATAAAATTACACAAATATTAAAAAAATAAAAGTTAGTGGGAAAGTACCCTAGTCTATTTTGCACTAGTCACCATTGGCTATTGAGTTTTTCATTTGTAATGACAATAGTCTTAATCCTACAGGTAACTGTAAGCAACAGAACAAACTGTAATTGCTGCTGGCTTATATTAAAAATAAAAACTTCTGCTTCTTTTTTCTAGGAGGGGTTTTTAAGATGGTAAGGACTGTAGATACTAAGGAAAGCAGCCTTCTGTGAACTCGGATCCAATGTTACCACCACCCACACTCCCTCTCACCCTCTCACTCATCTGTGCACAGTTGGTAACTGAGCATACCAATATTTATTGATGTACCTTTGGCACTTAGCACCACAGAATATAAAAATAACCAATGTTTACAGGTTATTGCAAAAGCCAAACTGTCCCCCTCCCCCCATTAGGCATTCAATGATTTCACTATTTTGGAGGCTATTAAACAATAAATTACAGTTTAAATAGTTCCAATACAACCAGAAAATGGAACAGATAGTTTTTCAATTTTTTTTTTTTTACTTTTAAACAAAACTGCCAACAATATACAAGTATCAAGCAGAAATACAGGCACAAAGATCACCTCAAGGAGGGAGGGGGCCACTTGAAGCCAGTTGGATTGCAAAGGCAGCTGTCCAGGGAAGAACAGAAAAGCCTAAACTGTGCAATTGCCAATGGCCCATTAATGCAGAAATAGAATGGAGTAAGCTTTAGCTGCTCTACAAAGCCATGGGAAAAGTCCCTTCCTGAGTGCAACAGCTTACCTCTCCTCACCAGTTGGGGTAGCTGTGGGATGGATGAGACTGGACTATGGCAACTTGGGATGTGAGAAGAAAATGCAATCCTGCCAAATTCCAAACCCAACTTCACCCTCCCAGCACCAACACAAACGAAATAAAGAAAATTGGACCCAAAACAACAAGCAAGAGTAGTGCAGGGTCTGCTAGTCTTGCACTTGTTTTGGGGTATGTGATGGAATGTTATGTGTGTGGTTTTTAGTAATGAGGGTGGTAATGGTCACTAGCAGAGCAGATGGCAAAAATTGCATAGAGGATAGTATCTGAAGACAGTTTATGACCACAGAAAAATGGCTGACAACTATAGACAGTTTTCCCTTTGATAACCAATTATAAAATGAAAGAGGGAAAAAGAGGCCTTTTAAAAAGAAATTTATCTCTTAAAATCAAATTCATCTCAAAGGGATATCCCTCTAAACCCCAAATTACTCCTATCTAATTCGCAATAGAGAAGACCCACCCAATTTGTTATTCTTTTCCCCATAATGCCTGGCAAAAACTGCCATGCCAGGTTAGACTTTCAAAGAGGTGCAATCAATGCACTCGTGTTCATCAGCCAATAAACGGATGTGGTCAGAAATAATGCGTGCCGGAGGCACCACTGCCTGCAAGAAGTACAGTTTGTTATATTGCTTACAATGCAGTATTTTATCCAGCCTCTTCCAGCCAAGGACCTGTAAACGGGAGTCTGTTCCAAAACCTTCCTCCTCTTCCAGTTGTCTGTGCAATGTATTGGCACTGTTCTGCTGGGCTGTCAAAAAAACTGGTTTAGAGATGCAGCTCTTCAGTCAGGTTTTGCGCCAGTTCTAACCATGTAAATTCTTTTCTTTCCCAATAATTATACAAGGCGTAGAGGGGTTAAAAAGGCCACAGAATTCTTTGCAGTAACAGCTTACCATAATGTTCCACGTTTAGTGATTAGAACTGGGGCCTATCTAAAGTAATCTGGCGAGATCTCAAGGCCCACTCCAAGTGATCAAGTGTCCACAGTCCCAAACCACTCTCAGAATAAAACTTGCATCAGACATCTTGTTGACCATTGCAGCAAAAAAGTAAACAAACAAACAAACAAAAAAAAACCAGACAAGCAAACAAGCAACTAGGACCAAAGTCCCACCTCTTTAGAATGGTTCCTCCACCCCCGGGGGAGAACCAGGATCTAAGAAAAGGGATTGAAGAAGAGGGCAACAGGGAAAGGAAGGTAGGAAGAGGATAAAAGAGAGATTACATCTTGGAGAAGTCTATGATCTTACAGTTCTTTGAGGAATTCTGTCATCTACTTCAATATCCCTAAATTCATGCATAAAATCAAATGAACAGAAGCTGATGCAATGAAATAGTCCTGTACTACAGGCAAAAAAGCAAAGGTGGAGAACCAAAAGAAGATCCCTGTACTCTGAGAAAAACACAGAGCGGAGATACAAGTAGGGGAGTGAGAGACAATGAGATGTTACAGAAGCGCCTACTAGCAAATGCTAATCATGCAGGGCAGGAAACACCATTCTCAGGAAAGGACTGCTGAAGCCACTGCACACTTTTGTGAAACAGAGGTGAACCTTGAGTAAATTCTCTGTCTTTGCCATACTTATTGCAATCCATGTAAAAGATGAGCAAAGAGGATGACAGCATTTATACTTCTATGACAATTTATTTACCATCTGAAGAAATAAATACACCACTGGTGTAAGTCATGTGTTATGTCCACACAGTCAAATAGTTAGAACTGATCTAGTAATACTGATTCAAAAGTTGTACTTCCCTAGGCACTGGGATGTCAGAGTCCAATTAATGAAATGTAATTTATTTTCAAAATCATGCTTTACATGTCTCCTGAATTTTGAACGGTACAAACAAAAGCTCAAGAGCTGAAATGAAATGAACTTGAACGCAACCAGAACTTGAATGACACAGAAAAGTGAAAGGAAAAAAAAAAAAAAGGAAAAGGCTCCATTTGTTCTTTTCTTAATAAATTTAAATAATTCCCATAGTAAAGGTCTGAAAATGCAATGCTATCCAGTAATAACAGTAATAATAATTTTAAAAATTGTCTTTGTAATAAATTTCTAAAATCAAATAAAAATATGAACCAAAAGAATCTAAGCTACAACAAACACAAACTTAGGTGGAGAACATTTTCTAGAACAACCTTCTGCTTACTTACCGGAGAACGGGTTTGAGGTTGTGAATTCATTGTCTGAGGAGCTTGAGGATAGACCAACGTGGTTGGACCTGCATTCTGTCCAGAGGGATAAGGGGTCTGTCAAAGAATGACAAGAACAGTATCATACTGTGAGTAAATATGGCACGGGTAACTCAATTCCAGAGAGTTTAAGAGTTTAGAAAAGTGTTCATTAATGTGGTTTACAGCTCTGCTTTTAAAGGCCTAACTTTATCACAATATCCAGCAATTCAGAATCAGTGCAATCTTATCAGAATTTATCTTAAATCTCTAATGAGAAGCAATTTCATCACACAACTCAGAATGGTGAGCAATTTAAAACTGATGAATAATTTATTTCAGACTGGTTGACTACAGTTAACTGATGCCTCAGAAAGTGAACCTGCAGATAAGGGGGGAACACTACTATACTTTCAATATACAGTTAGTGGTATATTACAGCCATGAAATTAAAAGACGCTTACTCCTTGGAAGGAAAGTCATGACCAACCTAGAGAGCACAGTCACCACAGATTTTACTTACACTTTTTCGTTTCAAATACCTTTAAAGTTATCACAAAGATTGAGTTCTCTAAGGATGTGTACATGAATACTTTCTATTTACATGGCAATCCAGTTCACTGTAGAAGTTTGCAAGAGGCACAGACATAGTCTCATTTTCCTTACTATCTTCAAGTGTCAATGAAAGCTCCTAAGTTAATCATTTTTATTAACTGGACATACTAACAAAAAATAGGAAATGGTGGTAACTGACACTCTGTTAAGGAAATGCCAGTGAAGGAAGACAAGCTAATCAAAACACACTTTGTACTGCATATATAACCTTTAAGAATAATAACTATTTAAAAAACAGTGACTGGGGCAATTCAATATAGAAATTTGAGAATGAATTCCATGTAACACAGAACATACTAAGAGCATCTTAGGTCTAGATGCTGACAGTTTTCAAAATAAGGGTATGTGAAAAAAATTAGTAAGAAGTTTCAATTTTCAAAATATGAAAGAAGGAAATTAAGCAAACAATTATAGAATTTAGAGAGCTCTTAATATGCTTCACACGCAATTGGAAGCACTTCGCACACTACATGGAGATGAAAGGTTAGCATTCCTGCTTTAAAACACTGACTTCCCCTTAAATAAATAATAACAGAAAGACGAAATCCATCCTGTGCATGTGTGCAAACACACACAAATCTAATTTAAAAATTAAGCAGCCATAGCCTTGCAAGCATCTATCAGATGATACTCACCCAATTTAAAATAAGCTTGCTCATTTACTCCACAATTCCATCTCAAAAAATTTGCCCTAAGGATAAATTCATGATGGCAAAGAATAAAGAAGAACTGCATATTCCACTTATAAAAGAGAGGTTAAAGTACACTATATTCAACCGAAGAGAGAATGTAGTGTAATTTTGAGGTAAGAAAAAAATGAGGAAAATCTATATAAACTATCATGGAAAAATATCTATAATATTAGTGACATAAGCAAATCACACAATTAGTCAGAATAAAAACCCTGTCTGTACAGTATTTTTTGATATATACAAACAGGATACTTAAAAAGATGTCTTGGGAAGATATATATAGCACACTTAAAATTGCTATTTCACAGAAATGTTACTGAAAGAGGGATATAGGATACAAATTGTAGGTTTTATTTTATATACTGTGTGTCAAAAGCACAGCTGATTTTATTGTGCTTCACATTATTTCACTTCACAGATACTGTGATTTTTACAAATTAAAGGCTTGCAGGAACCCAACATTAAGCATGTCAATCTTTTTTTTTATCTCAAGTATAGCTGACTTACAATGCTGTATTAGTTTTCAGGTGATTCAGTTATATATATCTGCACGTAATTATTTTTCAGAGCTCTTTTTACTACAGGTTATTACAAGATACTGAGTATGGCTCCCTGCACCACACAAACATGACTATCAACTCTATTTTCCCAGGAGCACGTGCTCATTTCCTGTGTCTGTGTCACATTTCAGTAATTAATTCTCAGCATATCTTAAACGTTTTCATTAGTATTATTATATTTGCTACGGTGACTGTGATCAGTGATCTTTGATGTCACTATTGCAACTGCTGTGGGGCAGCATGGACTGTGCCCATAGAAGTCACCAAACTTCATCCACATGTGATGTGTGTATTCCGACAGCTCCACTGACAAGCTGTTCCCCTTTTCTCTTCCTCTCCTTGGGCCTCCCTATTCCCTGGGACCCAACAGTACTGAAATCAGGCTAATGAATAACCCTGCAATGGCCTCCAAGTAGTCAATTGAGAGGAAGAGTCCTATTTTCTCATTTTAAGTAAAAAACTAGAAATGATGAGGTTTAGTGAGGAAAGCATGTCGAAAGCCAAGATTAACATGAAGGCCTGGCCTCTTGCGCGTCAGGCTGCGAATGCAAGAGAAAAGCTGGTTCTCGAAGAAACCACACCTCCTATTTCATCAGGTGCACGGACGGCGAGAAGACAGAGGTCGTTCCTGCTGAGGCACAGAAAAGTTCAGTGGTCTGTAAATAAGACTGGTCACAGCATTCCTTTAAGCCAAAACCTCACCCAGAGCAAGGCCCAAACTCTCTTAAGTTCTAGCAAGACTGAGGCAGGTGAGATTTGGAGGAGGAAGATATGAAGCTAGCAGAGGGGGCTGGTTCATGAGGTTTTAGGAAAGAAGCCGTCTCCATAACATCCAAATGCAAGGTGAAGCCACGTGCGCTGATGTGGAAGCTACAGCAACTCACCTGTAATACCGAGCTGGGGTAACGAATGAACTGCAGATTTCCAGTGTGCAGACGAAACTAGCCTGCCAGTGGAGAAGATGCTGTCTAGGCGGTGCACAACTAGAGAGGAGGACGTTCAATGCCTGGCTTCAAAGGACAGCCTGACTCTCTTGTCAGGGGTTAATGCGTCTGAACTCCCTGCTTGTTTCACCACTCTGAAAATTCTAGGGCCTTAAGAGTTCTGCTGTATATACTCTACTTGTGCTGCATACATGGAACAACAAAGCCTGGATAGCACATCTCTGGACAATATTGTTTACTGAACATTCTAAGCCCACTCTTGAGATCTAATGCTCAGGAAAAAGATGCCTTTCAAAATATTACAGCATGTTAACAATGCACCTGGTCATCCACGAGCTCTGACGGAGATAAACAAGATTCATGACGTTTTCATGCTTACTAACATAACATCCGTCCTGCAGCCCACGACTCACGGGGTGATTGCGCCTTTCAAGTCTTACTATTTAACAAATACATTTCTTAAGAATATTAAGCTGCCACAGACAGTGATTCCTCTGCTGGATCTGGGCAAAGTAAACTGAAAACCTTCTGGAAAGGATTCATTATCCTGGGTGCCGTGAAGAATCTTCATGAATGATGGGAAGAGGTCAACATATTAACAATAGTAACAATAACAGGAGTTTGGGAAAAGTTGATTCCAACCTTCATGATGACCTTGAGGGGTTCAAGAGTTCAACAGAGGAGTCACTGCTGAGGTGAACGAAAATGTAAGAGAACTAGAATTAGAAATGGAGCCTGGAGAGCTGATGGAATTGCTGCAATCTTGTGATGAAACTCTGACAATGAGGAACTGCTTCCTACGGCTGAGCAAAGAAAGGGTTTCTTGAGACAGACTCTAGTCCTGGTAAGGATCAGGGAAGATTGCTGAAATGACAATTAAAGGATTTAGAATACTGCAAAAAGTTAGATGATGAACTGGGAACACATCTTGAAAGGAAAATGGTCTACTGTGGGTAAAATGCTATCCAGCAGCATGGTGGGCTACAGAGAAGCTCCTCATGAAAAGGAGTGGACTGAGCGGCAAATATCAATGTTGTCTTATTTTGAAAAACTGCCACAGCCACCTCTAACTTCAGCAACCAGCACCGTAATCGGTCAGCAGCCATCAACCTCAAAGCAAGATCCATCAACAAAAAGATTATGACTTTCTGATGGCTCAGATAAAGCTTTCAATAAAGTACAGCTGACTGTTGAAAAAACGGTCTGTGTGGGTCCAATTACCTGTGTGTTATTTTTCATTAAATACTACAGTGCCTCATTTATAGTCAAGTCATTATGCTGTACACAGTACTGATACAATGCTGTTTGTCAATTATATCTTAATAAAACTGGGGCAAGTAAGTAAATACTACAGTACTACACAATCTGGCTGGCTGAATCCGAAGAGGTCGAACAAAGGATACAAAGTGCCCATTATGGGACTTGAGCATCTATGGATTTTAGAATCTATAGTGTGTCCTGGTCTCCAAAGTTGATCTAGGGTCAACTATATTTTTTAATTAAAGTATATACATTGATTTTTTTAAGACATAATGTTATTATTACACACTATGGACTAGTCATGTATGGATGTGACAGCTAGACTATAAAGAAAGCTGAGCACCAAAGAATTGATGCTTTTGAACGGTGGTGTTGGAGGAGACTCTTGAGAGTCCCTTGGACTGCAAGGAGTCCAACTAGTCCATCCTAAAGGAGATCAGTCCTCGGTGTTCACTGGAAGGACTGATGTTGAAGCTGAAACTCCAATACTTTGGCCACCTGATGCGAAGAGCTGACTCACTTTCCCGATGCTGGGAAAGACTGAAGGCAGGAGGAGAAGGGAATGACAGAGGATGACATGGTTGGATGCCATCACCGACTCAATGGACAAGGATTTGGGTAAACTCTGCGAGTTGGTGATGGACAGGGAGGCCTGGCGTGCTGTGGTCCATGGGGTCACAAAGAGTTGGACAGGACTGAGCAACTTGAACTGCACTGAATGGACTACAATATAGTGTTAACATACCTTTTATATGGACTAGGAAGCCAAAAAAATTGTGTGGCTTGCATCACTGTGATATTTACTTATTGTAGCATTCCAGAATCAAATCCACAATATTTCTATGGCATGCCTGTACGTACTTTTCTTTTTTCATGAATCAAAGAATTGGCTACTTTTATAATAAAAACCCACTGAAGGTAACCTCTGTTTTTCAGTTTCCCTTCATGTGATAGGAACAATATAAGCCAACTCGAAAATTCAATACAATGTCTGTATTTTGTGCACTTCTTTAAATATTTTTGGAAAACAACTGAAATATCTTCTCAGAAATCACAATGAAAACCAAATCAAAAAGATTTATGGAAATTTAATACAAAGAAAAAACTGTGCTGTGCCTAAATGTGGCCAATAATAGGGCTTCTATAGTTTTATAAGCTTCAAGAAATTCACAATTTAATCAACAGACAGATATGCTGTTCAGTTCAGTTCAGTCGCTCAGTCATGTCCGACTCTTTGCGGCCCCATGAATCGCAGCACACCAGGCCTCCCTATCCATGACCAACTCCCAGAGTTCACTCAAACTCACGTCCATCGAGTTGGTGATGCCATCCAGCCATCTTGGGCTTTCCTGGTGGCTCAGAGGTTAAAGCGTCTGCCTCCAATGCGGGAGACCTGGGTTCGATCCCTGGGTCGGGAAGATCCCCTGGAGAAGAAATGGCAATCCACTCCAGTATTCTTGCCTGGAGAATCCCATGGACGGAATAGCCTATTAGGTTACAGTCCACGGGGTCGCAAAGAGTCGGACACGACTGAGTGACTTCACCTTCCTTCCAGCCATCTCATCCTCGGTCGCCCCTTCTCCTCCTGCCCCCAATTCCTCCCAGCATCAGAGTCTTTTCCAATGAGTCAACTCTTCGCATGAGGTGGCCAAAGTACTGGAGTTTCAGCTTCAGCATCATTCCTTCCAAAGAACACCTAGGGCTGATCTCCTTCAGAATGGACTGGTTGGATCTACTTGCAGTACAAAGTATTTACTCAGTCATAGAGTATATTCCCTTGTAGTCATTAAAAATGATACAGAGGGGCATTTGATGATATGGAAAGAATGATATTTAGAGAGAATGTTCAAATATGCACATATATAGACAGAATGTACTGACAGCATTTCAAAGCACTAGGAATTATCAAAATTACTTTATACATTGTGTTGGGATAGCTAGATAATCATCTGAGAGAAAGGTAGATATATACCCTCAAGTCATGATACTAAAAAAATTTCAGACTGATTAAAAATGTTAGAATGGATACTACGACACTCTAATGGTACTAGAGGTGAATCTATTTCTGTCATCTTAGGGATATTACTTTTAAAATCTGAAAAAAAGACTATCTGCTGCTGCTAAGTCACTTCAGCCATTGTTATAAAAAGTTCTCTTTAACAAATTGATTTATAACTCTGTGTATACATATATAACATACAGGCATTAATTGGCTTCCCTGGTGGCTCAGACAGTCAAGAACATGCCAGCAATGCTGGAGACCTGGTTTCGATCCCTAGGTCAGGAAGTTCCCCTGGAGAAGGGAATGGCTACCCACTCCACTATTCTTGCCTAGAGAATTCCATGGACAGAGGAACCTGGAAGTTTATAGACCACTGGGTCACAAAGAGTCAGACACGGCTGAGTGAATAACACTATATCCATAAATATACGCAAGATTGTTTCTTCATTTTTATAGTTTGCTATTATAGGATATAAATAGTGAGAAACGCTTCTATCAAACAAACGTGTGACATCTAAATCTGGCCAGAGAAGTAAAGATAATACCCTAAAGCCTAGACCAGCACTTTGACCATGTTGGCACCCACATGCTTCCAAGCACCTTCCACAGCCCATAAACTGTCTTCCTGAGAGCTACACACCAGTGTAAACAAAGGTTTCTGTGATGAACTGAAACTCTAGCACCACTGGTCCACTTAAATTTTATTCACACACATTTTAATCACTTAGAACTTCACCAGTTTTACACACACCCAGTTTTTGTATATATTTAGTTCTCAGTAATTTTATCACATTTATAGTTTCTATAATCCCTGCTATAGTTACAATACAGAAGATTCTTCACAAAGATCCTCTGCATTACCCTACAGTAGCCACAGGAACCCTCTTTCCTTCTTTCCTTCAACTCTCATGCACATAACCCTTAGCAACCACTAACCTATTCTCCGTGTCTATAACGTGGTCATATAGAGATGTCATAAAAATGTAAGGAAGGAAGGAAGGAAGTTTTAGAACATGTCTTTTTCATATTCTGTGTGACCAATGAGAGAACAAAGCACTTTCGCAGGATATTGGGGTTAGATGGTTGTATCAAGAAAAAGTGTTTATAAGACTGTTTAAGTTACAAGTTGAATTAGGTGCTTTTTCAAAGTAGTGCCGTTTTTCACTTGAAAGAATAAATAACAGCCGAACTGCACTTACCTAGACTTTGATGCACAACAGACATTTTATTGAAAAAGAACAAAGTGAGCTCGTCACAAAGAAAATGGAAAGTACTTGTTACCAATAATAAAATCCAACCTTTCAAATGAAAATTCAAATTTTAGAAAATGTGTAATTGTCAGCACATTCCTCACATGTAGACTTTCCAGATGAGAATGTAGTTTTTTTAATATTGTATAATAAACAGTATGTGAAATATCTACATAACTCAGTCAAGCAATATTTTTCAAATGACCCATACATGATCACATACAAACACACACACTAAATAATCAATTCAAGTGCAAGATGGACTAACAGATTTTAACGTAACAGAGCACTAGAAGTTCACTAATGTGACTCAGATCCCATACTGCAACTAACGTTTAAGCAACTACTGCTTTCAGTTTCTGAGAAAGTACTGCCTCCCTTTTCCAATCACAGGCCCGTGAAGACTCTTCCTCACAGACTTCAACTGAAATAACACAGTATGTAACAGATTGAGGGCAGACGCAGACACAATTGCAGTAACTTCTAAGCCAGACACTTAAAAATCTGCAAAGCTTTGAATAATACAATCCTGCTCATCAACTTTATTTTGGAAAACATTTTTTCATAAAAATACATTATTCACACGACTGAGCGACTTCCCTTTCACTTTTCACTTTCATGTACTGGAGAAGGAAATGGCAACCCACTCCAGTATTCTTGCCTGGAGAATCCCAGGGATGGGGGAGCCTGGTGGGCTGCCGTCTATGGGGTCGCACAGAGTCGGGACACAACTGAAGTGACTTAGCAGCATGTTTACAAACTAGGTTTATTTGAACATTCCTCACTTTTAATTTTTAATATAATATTAACAAATATAAGACAAAAAATATTGAGAAACCCAAAAATTTTTATTTAAGTGTATAAAGAAGTCTTGAACCAGAAAGTTTGAGAACACTGACTCAGATAAATGCTAGAACAGAAAGGGATCTTCCTTTACTTCTTGCAAATAAAATGTTAAACATGCATATTCCTTCCCTATCCTGAAGTTTCTTCCTCAAAACTAAACTTTTCCACATTAATGTGGTTTACTGTGAACCTAAAATAATTTCCATCCATACTGGTTCCAGGAACGTTCAAAAACTATCTTCCTGAGCTCCACATAACCACATTCAAAAGAACATGAAATATAGTGGTGTTTTTCTCTGTTTCTCCCTGCCTCAACCCTTACCTGGTCTGGCACAATCTGGAGGAAGATATCCAATTCCCAGCTCCTCCTTTAAGACAGAAAGAAAAGGGCTTAACTGGCTGCACTATTCTGGCTTGCCTAGAGTCGGCCTGAGTGAGCTGGCTTCCGTCTCCTGACTCAAGAGCACTGACAGGGACAGTGGCATGGCATGGGTATAAGTCTGGGTTGCTGAAAGGAGTGGCACCTGGGCAAGAGGTGACAGGCAGAATCAGAAGAAGGCAGGGTCAGACTGACAAACCACAGCATCAGAAGGAGCCATGTACACTGCAGGACTCGGGGGAACCAAACATGCAAGCCCAGGGAAGCTGTGTGCACAGAAAATGCCTGAGAAGACCTTCAGCCTTGACTGGGCTGACAGCTGATGGTCTTCCCCTGCAAGAAGCCAGTTTTCAAATTTACTGGATGGTATGGCTGTTTTTTCAAATGCTCAATTATCAACAGAAGATTACAAGGCATATAAATAAATAGGGAAACATGGCACATTCAAAGGAACACAAGAAATCTGTAGAAACTGACCTTAAAGAGAAACAGACTTTGGAGTTACTTGACAAAGACGTTAAAACAACTGTCTTGAATATGCTCAGTTAACTACAGGAAAACACAGAAACCTAAAGGAAATTAGGAAAACAATATACAAACAAAATGAGGATATTAACAAAGAAATAAAAACTGTAAAAACAAGTTTACAATCTCTGGAAGAGAAAAATACAATTGGCTTTTTAAAATTCACTTGAAAAATTCAACAGCAGATTCAAAGAGACAGAAGACAGAACCGGTGACCTTGAGGAAAAAAGCTTTGAAATTATATCAAGACTGAGAAGAAAAAATTTTAATATAATGGAAAAAAGTAAATACAGTCTAAGGAACTTATAATAAGGGACCCAATCTAAAAACTAATATATGCATTATAGGAGAAGACAGTAGGGGTAGAGGGTTTATTTAAAAAAATCATGGCTGAAAATGTCCCAAATTTGAGGAAAGACAAGGACATACAAATAAAAGAGACTCAATGAAGTCTAAGTGAAATATATTATAATCAAACTCTTAGGAGGAAAGAAAAAAACACCTGCTAAATAAGAATTCATATCGCACAAAAGTGTCCTTCAAACATGAGGGAGAAATTTCCAGATAAAAACTGAGGGAGTTCGTTCTCACAAGACTTTCCCTGCAAGAAATGTTAAAGAGAGTCTTTATACTGGAAACAAAGGTACACAAAAAAATAACAAGAAGCCATACAGAACTAAGAAATTCTCCAGTAAAGGGAAATACATGGGCATATAAGAAAAACCCTTTATTATTTTCATTTTGACTCATAACTCAACTTATTATTACTTTATAGGACTTAAAAACATAAAAGAAATTATAAAGACATGCTAGTGGATACATAATATATAATGACACAATCTGTGACACCAATATGATAAAGTGGGAGGAGGCACAGGTATAAACAATTATTTGCAAGTAATTGAAGTTAGGTTGTTGTTAGCTTAAAATAGAATGTTACAACTGTAGGATGTTACACGTACTCCCCACTGTGGCCAAAAAGAAAATATTCGTAGAATATATACGAAAGGAAATGAGAAGGGAATTAAAACATATCACTACATAAACGAAATTAAATGAAAAGCAAGGTAATAAAGGAATAAATGACTTAACACCACCACCAACAAAAAAGAGTTCTTTAAGTCATGTGGGAAAAAAAACAAAATGGCAACTGTGAGTCCTTCTCTATCAGTAATTAATTTAAACACAAGAAGATTAAACTCCTGGGTTTGATTCCTGGGTTGGGAAGATCCCCTGGAGGAGGGCATGGCAACCAACTCCAGTATTCTTGCCTCAAGAATCCCCGTGGACAGAGGGCTACACTCCATGGGGTCATAAAGAGTAGGACACGACTGCACGGCCAAGCACAGCACAGGTCAAACTCGTGTAACTGAAAGAAAGGCTGGCAGAATGGATTTCTAATAAACAAGGTTCAATGACATACTGTCTACAAAAGATTCACTTTAGACCTTAAAACCCACAGAAAGAAACTGAAAGAAGGAAAAAGATATTCCATGCAAAGTAACCAAAAGGGGGCAGGGATAGCTATACTAATATCAGCCAAACACACATTAAGTAAAACTCTGTCACAAGAGACAAAGGGTATTATAGAAAGAGAAAATGTCAATTAACCAACATATAACACCTATAAACATACTCATCAAGATCAGGAATTCTAAATTTACAAAGCACCCCCTTACAGAATTAAAGGGAAAATATAGTTCTACAATAAAAGTAGGAGACTTCAAAGCCTCCTTTTCAATAATGGATGAAAGAACTTGAGTGGGGGGTGGGGAGGGGGGATCAATAAAAGGAACCAACTTGGGAATTGCCTGGTGGTCCAGTGGTTAAAAGTCTCCCTGCAATTGCAGGGAACATGGGTTCGACCCCTAGACCAAGAATCTCCCATATGTCACGAAGCACCCAAGCCGCGTGCTGCAACTACTAACGCCAGTGAGCCTGAGCCGGGCACCTCAACCAGAGAAGCCACTGCCATGAGAAACATTCACACCAAGACAAAGAACAGCCGCTACTCGTCGCAAGGGGAGAAGGCCTGGTGCACAGCAGTAAGGACCAGCACAGCAAAACGTAACTAAATTACTCAATTAAGAAACATAGAGGACTGGAACAATACGACAGACCGACTGACTCTAAAAGACATGAGCACTGCGGTGACACAACACAGCAGGACAGATTTTCATAAGTGCACACAGAATAGTCTCCAAGACACAACGTATGTGTGATCACAAGATAATTTTCAATGGATTTTTTAACCTACATTTTCTGATCACAATGGAATGAAAGTAGAAATCAATAGCAGATAGAAAATAACAAAGATGTGAAAATTAAACAGTACAGTCTTCAATAACCAGTGAGTCAAAGAACTCACAAAGGAAATTAGAAAATATCTTGAGACAAAAGAAAATGAAACTGGAGAAGGAAATGGCAGCCCACTCCAGTGTTCTTGCCTGGAGAATCCCAGGGACGGCAGAGCCTGGTGGGCTGCCGTCTATGGGGTCGCACAGAGTCGGTCATGACTGAAGTGACTTAGCAGCAGTAGCAGCAACTATAGTTAATGGTATTAGTCTTGCTAATATGTTAGCTTTAATAATGTAGTAAGGTTAGAAGTGAGGAAGAAGTTAACAGGAGGAGAACCCAGTGATGGTTATATAGGAACTCTCTGTACTATTTTGTAACTTTTATGCATGCCTAATATTGGTTTAAAATAAAATATATCTAAAAAAAAAAAAAAAGGAAATGAAAAGACAGCAAATCTAAATTTTGGGGATGTAACGAAACTGCACTGAAAGGGAAATTTAATGGCTTCTGATTCAAGATGGTGGAAAGAAGAAAACATGATCTTCTCTTCCTGCGAGAACACCAAAACTGCAACTAGCTGTTGAATAACCATCAACAGTAAGATGCTAGAACCCAACAAAAAAGATACCCCACGTCCAAGATAAGAAGCTGCAGTGAGACGGCAGGAGGGGTGTAATCACAATAAAACCAAATTCCATACCTTTCAGGGTGACCTACAAACTGGAGAACAATAATATCAAAGAAATTATCCCGCTGTTATGAAGGTTCTGAACAAAGGGTCTGGGAATTCCCAGGGAATCTGGCCTTGAAGACCAGTGGGATTTGATTACAGGACTTCCAGAGGACTGGGGAAAAAAAGAGACTCCAGTCTTGGAGGGCACAAACACAATATTCTATGTACCAAGACCCAGGAAAGGGAACAGTAACACCAGTGAGACTGAACCAGATCTACCTGCTAGTCCTGGAGGGTCTCCGGTGGAGGCACAAGTCAGCAAGGGCTCATCACAGGGATGGGGCGCTGGTAGCAGCAATCCTGGAAGATGGCCCTTGGCATGAGTCCTCTTGGAGATCACCATTACTCTACCATGGAGCCCACAGACCCAAGGGCTGGTTTGTCACAGGCCAAAATAATACCAGGGAGGGAGCACAACCCCAGCCACCAGAAGGTAACTGGATTAAAGCTTTACAGAGCAAAGCCCTGCCCAACAGAACAAGACCCAGTTTTTCTCACTGCCAGTCCCTCCCATCAGGAAGCTTACACAAGCCTCGCAGCCTCCTCCATCAGAAGCAGACAGAAGAAGACAGAAGAAGTACAATCTGCAGAAAGTTATGTCCCAGATGAAGGGGCAAGATAAAACCCCAGGAGCTGACTGTGGCTCAGATCATGAACTCCTTATTGCCGAATTCAGACTTAAATTGAAGAAAGAAGGGAAAACCACTAGACCATTCAAGTATGACCTGAATCAAATCCCTCATGATTATACAGCAGAAGTGAGAAATAGATTTAAGGGACTAGATCTGATAGACAGAGTGCCTGATGAACTATGGATGGAGGTTCATGACATTGTACAGGAGACAAGGATCAAGACCATCCCCATGGAAAAGAAATGCAAAAAAGCAAAATGGCTGTGTGGGGAGGCCTTACAAATAGCTATGAAAAGAAGAGGAGTGAAAAGCAAAGGAGAAAAGAAAAGATATAAGGATTTGAATGCAGAGTTCCAAAGAATAGCAAGGAGAGATAAGAAAGCCTTCCTCAGTGATCAATGCAAAGAAATAGAGGAAAACAACAGAATAGGAAAGAATAGAGATACCAAGGGAACATTTCATGCAAAGATGGGCTCGATAAAGGACAGAAATGGTATGGACCTAACAGAAGCAGAAGATATTAAGAAGCGGTGGCAAGAATAAACAGAGGAACTGTACAAAAAAGATCTTTATGATGAAGATAATCACGATGGCGTGATCACTCACCTAGGGCAAGAAATGTGAAGCCAAGTGGGCCTTACAAAGCATCACTACCAACAACGCTAGTGGAGGTGATGGAATTCCAGTTGAGCTATTTCAAATCCTGAAAGATGATGCTGTGAAAGTGTTACACTCAATATGCCAACAAATTTGGAAAACTCAGCAGTGGCCACAGGACTGGAAAAGGCCAGTTTTCATTCCAATTCCAAAAAAAGGCAATGCCAAAGAATGCTCAAACTACTGCACAACTGCATTCATCTCACATGCTAGTAAGTAATGCTCAAAATTATCCAAGCCAGACTTCAGCAATACGTGAACCGTGAACTCCCTGATGTTCAAGCTGGTTTTAGAAAAGGCAGAGGAACAAGAGAGATCAAATTGCCAACATCCACTGGATCATCGAAAAAGCAAGAGAGTTCCAGAAAAACATTTATTTCTGCTTGACTGACTAAGCCAAAGCCTTTGACTGTGTGGATCACAGTAAACTGTGGAAAATTCTGAAAGAGATGGGAATACCAGACCACCTGACCTGCCTCTTGAGAAATCTGTATGCAGGTCAGGAAGCAACAGTTAGAACTGGACATGGAACAACAGACTGGTTCCAAATAGGAAAAGGAGTACGTCAAGGCTGTATATTGTCACCCTGCTTATTTAACTTCTATGCAGAGTACATCATGAGAAACGCTGGGCTGGAAGAAACACAAGCTGGAATCAAGACTGCCAGGAGAAATATCAATAACCTCAGATATGCAGTTGACACCACCCTTATGGCAGAAAGTGAAGAGGAGCTAAAAAGCCACTTGATGAAAGTGAGAGAGGAGAGTGAAAAAGTTGGCTTAAAGCTCAACATTCAGAAAACAAAGATCATGGCATCTGGCCCCATCACTTCATGGGAAATAGATGGGGAAACAGTAGAAACAGTGTCAGACTTTATTTTTCTGCGCTCCAAAAATCACTGCTGATGGTGACTGCAGCCATGAAATTAAAAGATGCTTACTCCTTGGAAGAAAAGTTATGACCAACCTAGATAGTATATTCAAAAGCAGAGACAATACTTTGCCGACTAAGGTCCATCTAGTCAATTAAGTTCAAGGCTATGGTATTTCCTGTAGTCATGTAAGGATGTGAGAGTTGGACTGTGACGAAGGCTGAGCGCAGAAGAATTGATGCTTTTGAACTGTGGTGTTGGAGAAGACTCTTGAGAGTCCCTTGGACTGCAAGGAGATCCAACCAGTCCATTCTGAAGGAGATCAGCCCTAGGATTTCTTTGGAAAGAATGATGCTGAAGCTGAAACTCCAGTACTTTGGTCACTTCATGTGAAGAGTTGCTTCATTGTAGAAGACTCTGATGCTGGTAGGGATTGGGAGCAGGAGGAGAAGGGGGACGACAGAGGATGAAATGGCTGGATGGCATCACGGACTCAATGGACGTGAGTCTGAGTGAACTCTGGGAGACGGTGATGGACAGGGAGGCCTGGCGTGCTGCGATTCATGGGGTCGCAAAGAGTCAGACATGACTGAGCGACTGAACTGAACTGAACTGAAGTAATACCTGTAACTGTACACTTTTAAATAGCTGAGATAGCAAATGTTCTATGCATTTAACATTAACACAATTTTTTTAATATAAGTATCAAAAAACATCACGAAGTCTAATCACAAACAAGTTTGTTTCAACAGCATATATTCAACATCATCAATTAGTTGTCTGACTAATACGAATCTCTTCACATATACTTAAATGTACTTGCTTATTTGTATTTTGTTGAATTCTAAGCGATACTTGATCAAGTAAACCTCTCTGAACAGTGATAACCTGATACGGCACGGTAATCCATCCAAAACTCATAAACGGTAGCTAGTCATAAAGGAAATCACCTTATACAGATTTGAAATCATCATTTAACAGTCTGCACAACATACAATGACTTTTATATATTTCAGTGATGGGAAAGCCCAAGGTCTTATCATTTATTTCCAAGAAAGGAGAGTAACACAGAGAATGAGACCCAGGCAGAGTATATATGTAACCATGTCATAGAGAGGTATTAACTGAAAATAAAAAAATTCCCCCTACTCCACTGGAAATCTTCAAAAAAAAGTACTACACGAAACAGAAATAATTCCTCAATTACAAAAGAGAAAACACTGTTTATTCATGTCATTCAGGGTTCAGTAAGGGTTGATTGGCCTGTTGCCACCACCAATCTTACAAGGACTGGAGAACCACTTTCCCTTTTTCCAAATCACAATTTATTTCCTGTGGAATAATATGTGAGTTGGCTTGAAATCACATTTTATTTGTTTTTGGAACATGCACAAATACCATGGCTGAACCTTAGGTTTTCAGGCCCAGATAACATTAATACTAAGAAGCAACCAATTTTTCACTTATATGGAATAACAAACAGCCAATTCAATTGCTAGAATTACTTTCAAATGGTGTTCAAGTCAGGCTCCATTTATATGGACTTAATTAGAAGGTATGTATATTAAAATACCATTTTAGGTATATTAAATTCCTAGACTACACCAACTAAAAGGATGCTAAAACAGAAATCCCAGTAAATATTCAAAAGAAAAACAAATCCTCTCATGCTTGCTTAATATCTTCTGAAACACAGAATTAAAGATTAAAACAGTACAATAATTGTTTAATTCACAATTTACTTTATTCATCCACCATAAAAAACCATGTATTTCCCACTTTATATGTAGTATAAAGCACTGTGTAAGCAATATAATCCTATGGACTACTAGACCTAATCAAATATTCGTACATACTTAAACATTATTGTAAACAGAATGCTGGCATTTATTTCTTCTTAATGAATCCATTTTCCATTTTCCTTTTGAAATAATCTGACTCAAGTTCACATGCTGCCCTTTTTTTTTTTCACATGCTGCACTCTGAAGACAAACATTCCAAATGTCAAGAAGCATAAATCTTAGTGACTCATTGCTTCCCAGACAACGAGCAGATGATGATTGCTGGATATGTTCAGGCTTCCAAGGGCTTTCTCTTTCAGAGCCATGCATATAGATAGGTACGCAGGGTGATAATCATCACATTTCACACACTGAGAGACTCAATTACAGTAACCGGTGGTGCAAATCCTGAGTGCAAGGTAAGCAACTCAAGAAAATCAGAGTAAAACTACTAATATCATAATTTAATATTAAAGAAATCCAGTAAATACACATCACTACTGTTCCTGTGTCAGAAAGGCATTTGTTTTTTAACTTCACAAAAAGGAATAGTTCCTACATAAAAAATTAGAACATGAACACATCGATGACGGCCCTGAAGCACCCAAAATGAGTACATTTCATAAAGCAAGCAAAAATGTAATTGTGCAGAATTATTTTCTGGACAATTAGAAGTTTATCTTCTTTCCCTAACCTTTTATTTAAATATCAAACTTTTGATCTTTACACTTAAAGAAGTGAAACAGTACTGGCCAACTACAATATTCAAAGTTATCTATAATGCAAAACACGCATTGGTGTGACTCTATTATGATTTTTTTAAGGAAAATCCCCTACAAGTTATTTTTAGACCATCACTGAGCTGGTTAAATAAACATTTCTCCTGCCATGTAATGTGACTCCCCTAGCACTTATTCTGCTGATAATAAACAGACATCACGCACACACTCACATGAGACAGGTTTAGGAAACAGCTGAGTCACCTACCAACAGGCTTGCTGCAGCCAGTGCCTCAAGGGAAATTTCTGTCTCACCACAACACTGGCTGCTTCCCCTATCTGCACTAGTAAATAACAATTCTCTTATACTTCAATCATATCAAGCAGTTAAGGACAAAACTCATTTTAGGAATCAACACACCCCAACCCACCCCCACCAAAGAACACACCAAGCATTTCTGACAACAGTGACAGGAAAACAAAGAAAAGCAAAAATAGGAAGCTAATTAGGTTGGCAAACTTCACCTCAATTAGGCAAGTTTACTCTGGAGAAATACGTATCACTCCAGTTAACAGGGAGAAACTTAACCACTGCAATGCACTATTCACAGAGCTGCTTTTTTGTGACACTATCAACACAATCAAAAGAAGAGAGGGGAAACGCAAAGGAGAAAAGGAAAGATACACCCATGTGATTGCTGACCAAAATACCAAGGAGAGATAAGGGAGCCTTCCTCAGCAATCAGTGCAAAGAAATAGAGGAAAACAACAGAATGAGAAAGACTAGAGATCTCTTCAAGAGAATCAGAGAAACCAAGGGAATGTCTCATGCAAAGATGGGCACAATAAAAGACAGAAATGGTATGGACCTAACAGAAGCAGAAGATACTAAGAAGAGGTGGCAAGAATACACGGAAGAACTTACAAAAAAGATCTTTATGACACACATAACCATGATGGGTGTGATCATTCACCTAAAGCCAGACATCCTGGAATGCAAAGTCAAGAGGGCCTTAGGAAGCATCACTATCAACAAAGCTAGCAGAGATGATGGAATTCTAGTTAAGCTATTTCAAATCGTAAAAGATGATGCTGTGAAAGTGCTGCATTCAATATGCCAGAAAATTTGGAAACTCAGCAACGGCCACAAGACTGGAAAAGGTCAATTTTCATTCCAATTCCAAAGAAAGGCAATGCCAAAGAATGCTCAAATTACCGCACAATTGCACTCATCTCACATACTAGCAAAATAATGCTGAAAATTCTCCAAGCCAGGCTTCAAACAGTACATGAATCATGAACGTCCAGATGTTCAAGCTGGATTGACAAAAGGCAGAGGAACCAGAGATCAAATTGCCAACATCCGTTGGATCATGGAAAAAGCAAGAGAATTCCAGAAAAAACATCTACTTCTGCTTTACTGACTATGCCAAAGCCTTTGACTGTGTGGATCACAATAAACTGTGGAAAATTCTGAGAGAGATGGGAATACCAGACCACCTGGCCTGCCTCCTTAGAAATCTGCATGCAGGTGAAGAAGCAACAGTTAGAAATAGACATGGAACAACAGACTGGTTTCAAATTGGGAAAGGAGTCTGTCAAGGCTGTATATTGTCACCCTGCTTATTGAACTTATATGCAGAGTACATCATGAGAAATGCCAGACTATATGAAGCACAATCTGGAATCAAGAATGCTGGGAGAAATATCAATCACCTCAGACATGCAGATGACACCACTCTTATGGCAGAAAGCGAAGAAGAACCAAAGAGCCTCTCGATGAAAGTGAAAGAGCAGAGTGTAAAAGTTAGCTTAAAACTCAACTTTCAGAAAACTAAGATCATGGTGTGTGGTCCCATAACTTCATGGCAAATAAATGGGGAAACAATGGAAACAGTGAGAGACTTTATTTTGGGGGGCTCTAAAATCACTGCAGATGGTGACGCAGCCATGAAATTAAAAGATGCTTGCTCCTTGGAAGAAGAGTTATGACCAAGCTAGACAGCATATTAAAAAGAAGAGTATTACTTTGCCAACAAAGATGTGTCTAGTCAAAACTATGGTTTCTCCAGTAGTCATGTATGGATGTGAGAGTTGGACTATAAAGAAAGCTGAGCACTGAAGAATTGATGCTTTTGAACTGTGGTGCTGGAGAAGACTCTTGAGAGTCCCTTGGACTGCGAGGAGATACAACCAGTCATCCTAAAGGAAATCAGTCCTAAATATTCACTGGAAGCACTGATGCCGAAGATGAAACTACAATCCTTTGGCCACCTGATGTGAAGAACCAACTCACTGGAAAAGACCCCGATGCTGCGAAACATTGAAGGCAGGAAGAGAAGGGGACGACACAGGATGAGATGGTTGGATGGCATCACTGACATGATGGACATGAGACTCCGGGAATTGGTCACGGACAAGGAAGACTGGCGTGCTGCAGTCCATGAAGTATAAAAGAGTCAGACACGACTTAGTGACGATTGAACTGAATCAATACAATCCCCCTGGGTTTTCTTCCAAAAGTGAAAATGAAAGTTGCTCAGTCGTGTCTGACTCCTTGAGACCCCCTGGACTATACAGTCCATGGAATTCTCCAGGCCAGAATACTGCAATGGCTAGCCTTTCCCTTCTCCAGGGGATCTTTCAACCCAGGGATCGAACCCAGGTCTCCCGCACTGCAGGCACATTCTTCACCAGATGAGCCACTAGGGTAGCCCAAGAATACCTGAGTGGGTAGCCTATCCCTGATCCAACGGATATTCCCATCCCAGGAAATGAACCGGGGTCTCATGCATTGCAGGCGGATTCTTTACCAACTGAGCTCTCAGGGAAGCCCCAAGGTAAGGCCCATCTTCCCAAAGTATCCCCGAATGACACAGTCTATGTCCTTGACTTCAAACAACAAGGCCTCCAACCAAAACTGCTTTAGATTTTCTTTTTTTCATGATGTTAGTTAACTAGCAGTACATCAATGAGAGACAATCAGATTAAAAACTTTTTTTGGAATGAAAAAACCTCTCACACCATATATTTTAAAATGCAGCAGCTCAACAATTTTTTCCCCCCAGCATCGACAGCTGTGCTAATGACAAAACTCATAAAGACATGGCTCCTGTGTTTAAGGAATTGGTAACTTACCGAACAACTATAACAGAATACAGCAAGTGCTTTAAAGAATATGAACAACATGGCAAGAAGCAAAGCAAAGACTGATTAATTGTTCCTGGGAGAAGATTTCCAGAGAACCTCCACATCAGAGTTCAACAAGGGATGGGGCAGCAGGAAGGGAAGTTGGCCACATGAGGAGAGGAGCACCACGTGTGAATGAAACAAAGAATACAATAGAAACACGAAAACCTGCAAAGTGGAAAAGCCAGGGAAAGTCTGCTGGAGTCTGAAAAGGTCAGGGATGCCAACACCTAGGAGTGGGCGAGACGGGGAGGCCAGAGAATTGGATTAGGGCTGAACCGCTGAGCTAGAGAGGTATGTCAGGATAGGAAAGGACTTTACCTTAAAAGGAATCCAGGATACGCTGAACACGGAAGCAGTGTCATTAGATTTGTTTAGTGAAAATAACTGCCATGATAACAGGGAGTACTAGAAAAAAGGACCCGTGTCAGGGTTACTAGTCAGGGAACACTAATAGTCCAGGTACATGCTGATAAGGACCTAGTCTACCACGACGAATCTAGACACAGGAGGCCTATTGAAAAATGACTGGTATACCGATGGCAAGACTTTCTAAGCAACTAGACTTAAGTGGTAAGGAAGCACCAAAGAGCCAAAAATGAGGTGGCCCAGGCCACCTCTCAGACCTCAACTCATCTCCCACTGCTCTCTTACCACGTTAGCCTTACTTATTTCACTCAAACATACCAATTTTTTTTCTCTTATTGTCTTTGCATTAGCTGTTTTCTCTGCTTTGGATGAAAATATGATCGATTCAATTGTATCATACTGATTTTAACTATCAAAGAAACCCCAAGTAAAAAGCATACAGAGTAATCAGACATGTATTGAAAATACTTGTGATTAGCAACATTGCAATGGGAATGGATGAGGTCACCAAGGGTACAGGACTAAATAACAAAAAATCATTTGAAACAAATATGTTTGAGACAGGCCAAATGAAAATAAACCTTTAGAGCAGGAAGATATAGTTTCCCAAGGATGAAATGCAAACTCTCTTTATTCGGAGGCTGTTTACTATAAACCATAGATTTACTTTAATTACACAAAATCTCTATGAAGTAAATCATTTTAAAAATGAGAAAACATGCTCTGAGGAAATAAAGTAACTTGCCACAAGTCACATACAGAAGGGCTAATGCAGAATGTGAATCTCAATCTCAATGAAATAGAAGGAACCCTGCCGGGGTCCAGCCCCGGTGGATCCAGGGAATCCGAAGTGGGGACGGCGTCGGCGAGGAAAAACTTATTTATTTAGAAATATAAGAATAGATTAGGAAGAAATAGTATAGTAGGAAAATTAAGATGGAGAAAAGAAGGCTGAATAACTTGGTTTACGTGGAAAGCCAATAAAACCTGGAGACAAGAGGTTTGCACCATCTACGTTAGGCCACCGGCGTCCGTTTGAATATCGGAGAGTGCCCCGCCCTGGGCGCTCTCCCTTACGGATCTTAGCAGCCGGAACAGGTAAGTAGACATGGCGAGCCTCCGCGCCCCAGATGGGAATTCAGCCAGAAATTAGAGAAAATAGGAGACACGGGGGAAGCCCAGCATCAGTGCAAGACTCTCCGAGAGGGAAGGGGAGAAGGGAAAAAAGGGGGAAAAAGGGGAAAAAAGGGGAAATCCAACGTCGGCGTAAGGCTCCAAGAGTTTATTGTTCAGAATCAGCTTATATACCCCAAATTATACATAATAGAATATGCAGAGTTACGCAGAGGTAGCAGTCCTGACCCTCATTGAGACAAGGCTTTCTTTTTTGCATACTCTCCTGTTACAAAAGTCTCAGGTGGTCCACATTATCTTCTGGCCAAGAAGCCTATTACATTTCTATGGCTCTCTTCTGATGAAGTTTTGTTAACCAGAAGACTCATTTGTGTTAATCTTTCCAAAGTCTGAATGCCACTCTCAGAAAACACTAAATAAAAATACAGCAGTTTGTAATAAAAGGAAGTACAGTGATTTATAGCAAAAGTCTAGTATTGCTAACATCAAAACTACTAGATATCCTTTTCCATATCCCATATGTATTGATTACCTCTTCCTGGGTGCCTGATAGATAAAAAAATGAGGAAGTCTGGCAGCAATCATTGAGTCAGCTGTGAAATCCTGTCACCAATATTAATTTGAAAAGGCTCTGAAACTTTAGGATACTTTAAGGCTTTTGTGCCTCTCACAGTTGGGAGGTTGTGAGCAATTCACAAGCTTGCAAAAAGTCAGGGGACCCTGTTTAGGCAGGCTAGAGTATTATCAAAGGGGGGTTGGGCTGAAACACTTTCAAATGCAGGAAACCAAAGCTCAGAATTAACTTTTACAAGAGAAAATTAGAAAATAATGGGAAAACAGACAAATTCTTATTTTGGGGGGCACATGTTCAGGAAAAAGCAGGGAGAAATCTGATGACTCAAATTGCCCTGCCATCTGAGTTTGCCACGTGACCCTATCACAGGTGGGATTCCTCACGCTGGCCCCCGACAGGAACCAATATAAGAGGTGACAGAAAATATCATTTAATGTGATAATCAGGATAAAGACCAAAGTTGCTGTTGTTCAGTCGTTCAGTAGTGTCCGACTCTGCGATCTCACGGACTGCAACATGCCAGGCTTCCCTATCCTTCACTATCTCCCTAAGTTTGCACAAACTCATGTCCATTGATTTAGCGATGCTACCCAACCATCTCATCCTCAACTAAAAACAGCGCTGCCATATCATCCAGTAGGGTTGACTTCCACCTGAATGAGAGCCCAGAACTTTCATAAAGTGGAAAAGAGGGGAAGAGATGGCAAGCCTGGAACGCAGTCCCAGAAAGGCATCCACCACGCTTCAGAACAAAGATGTGAATTTCAGACAAGACACTGTGGTAATTTCCTAAAGACATGGAAATACCAGAGTACCTTATGCCTCCTGAGAAACCTATATCCAGGTCAAGAAGCAACATTTAGAAACAGACATGGAAGAATGGACTCGTTCAAAATTGTGAAAGGAGTACATCAAGCCTGTGTATCATAACCCTGCTTATTTAACTTTTATGCAGAGTACATCATTGAAAACACCGGACTGGATAAAGCACAAGCTGGAATCAAGATTGCCGGGAGAAACATCAGTAACCTTAAATATGCAGATGACACCATCGTTACGGCTGAAAGAAATTAAAGAGCCTCTTGATGAAAGTGAGAAACGAGAGTGAAAAAGTTGGCTTAAAACTCAACATTCAAAAAATGAAGATCATGGCATCTGGTCCCATCACTTCACTTCATGGCAAATAGATGGGGAAACAATGGAAACAGTGACAGACTTTATTTTCTTGTACTCCAAAAATCACTGTGGATGGTGACTGCAGCCATGAAATTAAGATGCCTACTCCCTGCAAAAAAAGTTATGACAAACCTAGACAGCACATTAAAGAGCAGAGACATTACTTTACCTACAAAGGTCCAAACAGTTAAAGCTATGGTTTTTCAAATAGTCATGTACACATGAGAGTTGGATCATAAAGAAGGCTGAGCACTGAAGAACTGATGCTTTGAACTGTGGGGTTGGAGAAGACTCTTGAGAGTCCCTTGGACTGCAAGGAGATCAAACCAGTGAATCCTAAAGGAAATCAACCCTAAATATTCATTGGAAGGACTGATGCTGAACCTGAAGCTCCAATATATTGGCCACCTGATGTGAAGAACTGACTAATTAGAAAGGACCCTGATGCTGGGAAAGACTGAAGGCAGGAGAAGGGGACGACAGAAGATGAGATGGATGGATGGCATCACTGACTCAATGAACATTTGAGCAAGTTCTGGGAGATGGTGACGGACAGAGAGGCCTGGTGTGCTACAGTTCACGTGGTTACAAAGGGCTGGACAGAGCAACTGACTGAACTGATGCTCTAGTAATCCCCTTCCTGGGTACATATCTGGAGAAAATTTTAATTTGAAAAGATACATGGCACCTCAATATTCACTCATTGGAGCACTACTGAAAATAGCCAAGACATGAAAGCAACTCTAGGGCCTATCAACAGATGACTGGATTAAGAGGCTGTGAGATAGGCACAGATATAGATATCTCACTCAGACATAAAAGAAATGAAACGATTCCATTTACAGCAATATGGATGGACCTAGAGATTACCAAACTAATTGAACTAAGTCAGAAAGAGAAAGACAAATACCATATGATATCACTCATGTGTGGAATCTAAAATATTACACAAATGGACTTAATTACAACATAGAAACACTCACAGACACAGAAAACAGATTTGTGCTTATCAAAGGGGAAGGGGGGTGGACAATGGCTAAATTAACAGTTTGGGATTAGTAGATACAAACTACTGTATATAAAGCAGATAAAAAACAAGGATCTACTATAAAGTTCAGGGAACTATATTCAGCATCCTATAATAAACCATATTCGAAAAGAATATAAATATATATATACACACATTGGCTTCCCTGTTGGCTCAGCGGTAAAGAATCTGCCAGCCAATGCAACAGCTGCAGGAGACACAGGTTTGATTCCTGGGTCAGGAAGATTCCCTGGAGAAGGGAATGGCAACTCACTCCAGTATTCTTGCCCGGAAAATCCCATGGACAGAGGAGCCTGGCGGCTACTGTCCATGGGCTCACAGTCAGACACGACTGAGCGGCAGCACGCAGCACACAGACACATGCATAATTATATATACACACGCAGACACAGATAATTGAGTCATTTATATGTACATCAGGAACTAATAATAAACTATAAATATATATAAATATATAAACTATAAAACAACTATACTTCCATAAAAAGTTTAAAAATTTAAAAATATATTTGAGTCTATTGCTAAACATGCCACATTGGAAAATTAACTATGAGGAACATATGTCTTTAGGAATTAGGGAATGTATCATAAATTTTCCAGTAACAGACAATTGATACTTATTTAACGCTAAAAGAAATAAGGGAACACAACTCTAAATGCAAGGCAAGATGGGTGTGTATTTTCAGTTTAAAAAGTTATGAGGAATACATTTTGCTGAGAAAAAGAAAGCAATTTTGTTGTAAAGAGGGGCTGATTGTTTCAGAACTGGAAAGAGTAAATATAGGACAAAAATATAGGACAAAAGAATTCTTTGGAAAAACAAGGAGCTTTATGTGTGGTCAAGCTGGCTAAATATTACCAGGCCTTTAAGAATAAGCTTTAAAATCAGTGGTATACTTATATAAAACTAAAACCTAATTTACTTTCATTTTCATTTCCTAAAAGAACAGTCTTTTGGGAATTATTGGTTTGCTCCAAAAAAAAAGATTGTAAAAGTCTTTTAACTTACTTTTAATTAACCTTAGAAACAAAAATTTGTAGTTTACAAAAATTATTTTGTTTTATGCTAACCAAGTCTGCATATTAAAGGAGATTAAATCTTCTCAATATTAAAAGAGCTAAGTTTCCCTTACAACTATGTAACCTTTTGTATTTGCCTTTGAAATCTTTTATTATTACTTTAGTCAAACAGATAACTAAGTATCATTTCATTGTGATATGTGGTCCTGCTTGATGTAACATCTAAAACCTTTGGCATGCCACAACTAAGACCTGGCACAGTCAAGTGAATTAACAAATAAAAATATTTTTTTTAAACCTATTGATACTTTTTAAACACTTCTCAAAAATCAGGAAGGTCTTCATTTACAAATGAAGTCTTTCATTGTGTGTCTGTTTACTTGAACCAACTTTAGGTTCTCCCAGAGGACACTGGAAAATCTAAATGGATTTGTCTCTCAGCTGGTATGCTGTTGAATGAATCAGTCTTATCTGATATATTAAGTAAGCTGATCACATAAATTGATATATATTGACAAATTATATAGGAGGCTTGTCATAAGAAGGACTACTGAATCTTTTTACCTTATTTGTAAAGGTGTATATTAAATAAGTATTCAAAACTAGATCAAATTCCTGAAATCTAAGATGAACTGATACAATGTTATCAGTCAATTTTTAAATGTGTATCACAGAAACAAGCAATTTCATTTTAATCTCATTATAATGAACTCATCAGACCTTTAATATGGTTTTTTGCATGTCTTTGCAATTTCTAGGCAGTTACTGGTTTATTCTAATGCTTTTGGAAATGTTTCACCTTTGAAAAGGGAAAGGACTCTGACAGGTATTCAGGAATACAGTTTTTTGATAACTCTAATGTCGCAACATTGAACAGTGTAAGGATTTTTAAAACCCTAATTTAAAATTGACCACTTTCATGTTTTGTTTTCCCCATGTAAAGGGTCTTCTTTATTTTTACTCTTCTCCTTTAAGTGATCTATAATTTATTTACAGCAATTTCATCAAGTGTATCCTCACAACAAAGGTTGAAGAATTTATTTTTTTCTCACTATTTGAGTGCAGTTCAGTTCAGTCACTCAGTCGTGTCCGACTCTTTGCGACCCCATGAATCGCAGCACACCAGGCCTCCCTGTCCATCACCAACTGCTGGAGTTCCCCCAGACCCACGCCCATGGAGTCAGTGATGCCATCCAGCCATCTCATCCTCGGTCGTCCCCTTCTCCTCCTGCCCCTAATCCCTCCCAGCATCAGAGTATTTTCCAATGAGTCAACTCTTCGCATGAGGTGGCCAAACTACTGGAGTTTCAGCTTCAGCATCACTCCTTCCAAAGAAATCCCATGGATGATCTCCTTCAGAATGGACTGGTTAGATCTCCTTGCAGTCCAAGGGACTCTCAAGAGTCTTTTCCAACATCACAGTTCAAAAGCATCAATTCTTCAGCGCTCAGCCTTCTTCACAGTCACCTCTCACATCCATACATGACTACTGGAAAAACCATAGCCTTGACTAGACAGACCTTAGTCGGCAAAGTAATGTCTCTGCTTTTGAACATACTATCTAGGTTGGTCATAACTTTTCTTCCAAGGAGTAAGCGTCTTTTAATTTCTGGCTGCAGTCACCATCAGCAGTGATTTTGGAGCCCAGAAAAATAAAGTCTGACACTGTTTCCACTGTTTCCCCATCTATTTCCCATGAAGTGATGGGACCGGATGCCATGATCTTCGTTTTCTGAATGTTGGACTTTAAGCCAACTTTTTCACTCTCCTCTCTCACTTTCATCATGAGGCTCTTTAGTTCCTCTTCACTTTCTGCCATCAGGGTGGTGTCATCTGCAAATCTGAGGTTATTGACATTTCTCCCAGCAATCTTGATTCCAGCTTGTGTTTCTTCTTGGTTCCCCACTAAAGTCTGAAACTGTTATTAAATATTCCTGTTTTTCATTACAACATATATATTTGCAGAGATTTTAAGGGAGTCTATTCTCCTTGTAACAGGATGCCTGAAGCACCTAAGTTCTGCTTCTTTTGATCCACAATGGATAAAGGGAGACACAGTTCCAGGTTGTAAAGGTCTAATTGCTTCCATTAAAAATAACTATTCTGTGGTAGAGAACTCATTTCACAGTGCAATTATGGGAGGAAATAAATGTATCACATTTTACAACCTGGAGATCATGATAATGGAAAAGACACCTCCAAAAGGGCTCTCCAGCCTCACAAGAAGGACAGCTATCAGATACTGTGGACTCATCCTCACGCTGCCACCCAGCAGGGAACAGAACCCTGGGTCCATGCACAGCAGCAGAGGAAGGCACCAAACTGCAGGTGGCCGTGCACCCCGTCTGACAACCTGAACATAAGGCTCACCAGGGCTTCAAGCAGACAGCATCTGAGGGTGACAGCTTTCCCAGAAAGTCTAGTCTAGGCCTATATACCTTTCTTTCCACGCTACCTCTTAACCTGTTTTTCTCCCCCGCTGTGGAATGACAATAATGCCCAATGCCTGCAAATGGCAGAACCTCACTGATTGCTGGATTTGCCACCAGAAACCTCAGTCCCTCCAAGATAGCAATGGCTCTTTGGTTTACTCTCTAGGTGATTTCACTGGGGTTCCCAAATTATTCCACAGACCACTTCATACAGCCTTGGTGCTAAACTCTCCTAAACTTATTCGCTGCTTCAATTTGATCCAGTCCTGGGATAAGGGAAAAAAAAACTTTTCAATATGTATGTGAAAAGTTATATGGAGGTAACCTGTGAGGGCATAACAACATAATAGTTAACTGAGCCTTGGTAAGCAATGCTAAGCCTCTACACCAACGAAAGAATCCACAGATTCTATCACTTATGTGGGGGCCTTGTGTACTCCCTCTGGTTACACTTTCACATTTGGAAGTTTTGGGAATGGCTTTTATGCTTGGGCAACTCCTTGCCTGATAGCTGGAGGATACAAGGACCGTGCATGCTATATTCACTGTCCCATTCTTCCTGCATACTGAAGAAGCTTCTCACTGGTCCATCCAATTAATTGTCTAGGACTGCCCACTTTTTTAGACATAACGCTTTGCACATTTAATAAGACTACTGTATAGTGTAAATATAACTTTCATGTGCATTTGATTTCTCCAGAAATAAAAAAACGTGTACATTTCACTTTACTGTGATATTACCTATTGCGGTGATCTGGAGCTGAACCTGCAGAATCTCCAAAGCATGCCTGTATGCATGAGCATGTGCACAGAGTACACACAAATACTACCCACTGTATAGAGGGGAATCAGCAACAGACACTTTGGTTTCTGAGGAGAGTGGATCAGTGAGCAAATCCCTGCAGACACCAGGAGACCACAGTGCTTTACATTTCACACCACGTCTCAATCTGCACTCGCTGTTTCAAGTGCTCAAAAGCCACAGGCGACTCTGAAGAGTGCACATCTAGACTGTGTCCATACAGGTCGCTGAGTGTGTGTATGGCTGTTCTGGGAGACTGACAAGGGGGAGACACAGTGAATCAAAGAGCCCACAGCAACAGTTCAATGACACGACAAATGAATGCTAGATATCCTCACAGTAAATGCCAGAAAATAAAATGGAAATGGAAATTGTGTGTCAAATGCTAAAATCCTAAAGAATGTGGCAATTTGCCAATGAAGCAATAAGGGAACCAGTATACTCACATGGGTCAAAGGCCAAGGACCTAGCCAGAGTACTGAAGGGCCAGAGCAATGCTGAGCCTGCTTCCCAAGATAAAAAGAAAACTGAAAAACCAGTAACATCCACTTGAAAGGATTTCTAGGGAAGTAATGTTACTTAAATTTTCAGAGAGTACAGAGACAGAGGGAGGATGGGCAAGCTCACAGATAGAGTGCTAAGGAAAAAACCTGACAACTAGAACATTCCAGAAGGTCCAGTAATAGGACAGTAGCAGAGATTCTACAAGCACTTTAACTACTATGAAATAAAAATATATGCAGATAAGCAAATAAATAGCAGGAGGCAAGTTTCTGATTCTAGGACTAACTAGCTTCTTCTGGAGCTTAGTATGTGCTGTGCTGTGCTGAGTCACTCAGTCGTGATCGACTCTTTGCGACCCCATGGACTGTAACTCACCAGGCTCCTCTGTCCATGGAATTCTCCAGATAAGAATAATGGAGAGGGTAGAGCTTAGCAAACAGTCACATAAACTGTGGAATATTTAATCTTCTCAGAGAAATAAATGGCTTAAATACAGAGTTGGCATTTTATAAAGAAACAATCTTGCTTAAACTCTGTGAAATGGCCTTTACCAAATAAACCAATTTGTGCCTGGCACAAAAAGATTTAAGAATGCCCTTTCTAAGAAAACCAAGTTATTAATTCAAACATATCACATCGTAACAGTAAAGCTGATGATCTGGGGAAAAAAAGATATTCACTAAAATTGCATTAAAAACAGGTCTGAGTAGGGGACTTCCCTGGCAGTCCAGTGGTTAAGATTTCCCCTTCCAAAGTGGGGGAGTGAGTTCAGTCCCTGGTTGGGAAGCTAAGATCCCAGGTTCCTTGCAGTCAAAAAACCAGAACATAAAATATAAGCAATACTGTAGCAAATTCAATACAGACATTTTTTTAATGGTCTAATTTTTTTTAAGTTATCAAAAAATACGTTTGAAAAGAAATCAAATGACATAAATCCTTTTACCAAAACCAATCTATATGGACTCTGAGATCTTAATTACGGTATTAGTTCCAAATTTTTCTGTCAGCCATAACACTAGGAATATAGCACAGGCATTTTTCTACAGATCATTCAATTTCCTATAATTTTTCATTTTCATAAAATTCTAGCAAGATGATCCACATGAAAGATGAAAAACAGTAACGCCTCCGCAGACAGATTCTCATTGGGTTTATCTTCTTACTAATCTTCTGCAAAACTGTTCATTCCTAACATCATGGCTCATTTGATAAATGTCAAAAATGTACATTGTAAGTCTAATGCAAAGCATAGCTCTAATACATGACTTGGGAGAAATCTGAATCAAGCTTTGGCTAAAACAACACACAATCCATGCACCCAAATACCAACAGTGCACCCTCCACTCCTCCCCTTCCCGTCTCGAAGCATGACAATTTTTGTTTTATTCAGTTTAGTTAGAAAAAATATTTCAGCTGTTGAAATAAATGTTTTATGATGTTACACAGTACGACAGGACAAAAATAACAACCTTTGAAGAAATCCCAAGTCATCATTTCAAGGTACGATTTTCAAACATTTTCATCTTGAATTCTATTAAAAGATTTACCAACAAAAAGTAACAACCATGGATCAGATCTCACCTTTATTTTCTTTTGCCAAGTATTCTAAAAAGCAGTGAATAATGGGTCAAAAGAAGAGCTGGAAGGTGGGAGAGAAGATGTAGTAAGAGGCAAAATAAAGTGATACACATAAATCCAAAACTAATCGTTTGTTCTAGCACTTGGACGTCTTTCCAAATACATTATAAAACAACGAGGACTGCTTCTCTAAGAAGCAGATTAACAGATGGGCTTACTAGGCAGAATCTTTCCTTTCTGTGCAGTGCCTGCTTGACAGTTCACACTGCTAAATGATTTCGGGAAAATTCAGATGAACCTCAGTTTCCAGACAGCATCGAGGTCATACTACAGCTTTCTGAGTGATACTCTGGGATTTCTAAACAACTCTATCTACCAGCTTGCTCAGAAATGCAGATGACACCACGCTTATGGCAGAAAGTGAAGAAGAAGTAAAGAAACTCTTGATGAAAGTGAAAGAGAGTGAAAAAGTTGGCTTAAAGCTCAACATTCAGAAAATGAAGATCATGGCATCTGGTCCCATCACTTCATGGCAAATAGATGGGGAAACAGTGGCTGACTTTATTTTTCTGGGTTCCAAAATCACTACAGATGGTGACTGCAGCCATGAAATTAAAAGATGCTTACTCCTTGCAAGGAAAGTTATGACCAACCTAGACAGCATATTAAAAAGCAGAGACATTACTTTGCCAACAAAGGTCTGTCTACTCAAGGCTGTGGTTTTTCCAGTGGTCATGTACGGATGTGAGAGTTGGACTATAAAGAAAGCTGAGCACCAAAGAATTGATGCTTTTGAACTGTGGTGTTGGAGAAGACTCTTGAGAGTCCCTTGGACTGCAAGGAGATCAAACCAGTCCATCCTAAAGGAGATCAGTCCTGGGTGTTCACTGGAAGGACTGATGTTGAAGCTGAAACTCCAATACTTTGGCCACCTGATGCAAAGAGCTGACTCATTTGAAAAGACCCTGATGCTGGGAAAGATTGAGGGCAGGAGGAGAAGGAGACAACAGAGGATGAGATGGTTGGATGGCACCACCAACTTGATGGACATGGGTTTGGGTGGACTCTAGGAGTTGGGTGATGGACAGGGAGGCCTGATGTGCTGCAGTTCATGGGGTCGCAGAGAGTTGGACATGACTGAGCGACTGGACTGAACTGAACTGAGGTGTGATGTGTTTTTGTTTTCTGTTTGAACAATTTCCTGAGGGTAATATATACAGTGAAAGTCAAACTAATCAAAATTTAACAGTATCAAGCAATAATATTAAAATACCTATGTAACAAGGCCTGGTTTTCAGTAATGATGACGGTTATAAATTGGTATTAAAGATTTTAGGGACGTCCCTGGTGGCGCAGTGGGTAAGACTCTGCCTGCCAATGCAGGAGACACAGGTTCGAAACCTGCATGTGATTGAAGATTTCACATGCTGTGGAGCCACTAAGCCCGTGTGCCACAACTACTGAGCACACGGTCTAGAGGCCCAGTGCAGCCAAACATGAAAACAAATCAATGCCCCTGGAGAGAAGCACGCATTCTCTAAAATTAATTCCCAATTTTTTTCTTTATTTATTTGACTAAGCTGGATCCTAGTTGTGGTATGTGGGATCTGGTTCCCTGACCAGGGATTGAACCCAGGCCCCCTCCATTGGGTGGGTGCATGGAGTCTTAGCCACTGGACCACCAGGGAAGTCCCTAATTCCCAACTTTCAAAAAATGTTAAACATTCCAAAGCTACTGTAATACAGAAAACAGACATTTATTAAGCATCCAGCATTTATTTGCCAGGGCCTTTGCATTTGTTATTTGACTTAATCCTCGCACCGTTCTATGAGGTAGGTATTGTTATACATCCACTCAACAGATGCCAAAATTCCACTTGGAGGGAGGTTTAACATTTCCAAGATCATGTAATTAATATCTGGTAGAACTGGGATTCACAATCAGGTCTCTTTTAAAAACAAAAACAAAAACTTCACTCTCTAAAAGGCAACCTTTCTGCTGCAGCAAAACCCACTGCAGTTTTCTTGCCTGGGGGACAGAGGAGCCTGACGAGCTAGAGTCCATGAGGCCACTAAGAGGCGGACACGACGGAAGAGACTTAGCATGCAGATGTAGCAAACTAATCATTCTTTTCCATAGTTTGTATTTTCGTCATGGGAGAGAAATTCTTTACCTCAAAAAAAAAAAAGAACACTATGTGATCAATCTCTCTTTTAAGTTAGAGCCCTAGGAAACCTTTTCAGTGCTTTATCAGAGTTCACTTGGGCTGTGCTCAAGGCCTCTTCAAGACATACTCCAAGAGAGAGATTATTCATTTCTGAATGGAAGCTCTTTTCAGCACCAGAAATGTGGCTGCTAGAAAATTAAAAAGACTGTATTTTAAATGTTATCTAACAAAAAAACTGCTTTTACTTAATTGTGGCTTTGGACTTTTTTAAATGAATGTTTTAGGCAATGCAACCATTCATTAAGTCATAATATGTGTTTTATTCTGCATTAGGACCATCCAATTACTCCTATTCTTTGTTACCTCAAAAATAGATATTTAATGAGCATTACTCCACACACTCTGGAGTGCACTTTAATGTCACTCATCACCCATTTCAATGGAGCTGTATTTGTCAGGCCACTCTTTCTTCAATCCAACTCTAGAAATATTTACAATAAACATAATTTTAAAATGAGACAATTTTGACAAGTAAACTGATTTAATATCATACTGTAAAATGAAACATTTAATACAAAAATGAACCTTAACATCTCATTTATGTTACTTTAAATACCAGAGATACAGCATTTCTTTGTACCTAACCACCACAACTCTATATATAAAAGCTTATTTGTGGATTATAGTGGAATAATATACAGAATAGAAAATGAGATCACCTGCTCAGAAAAGGTAATAAATCCTGTATCAATATAGTACTGAATTGGTTTTTAAAAATCTAAATCCCTGCCACAATATCCATAGAAGACTTTCTGGCTTCAGAATTCAATCTTAACTCATGGTAACAGTACTATTGAGAAAAGATTCACAGACCCTTCCTCAATATAAGCCTTCCTCAGAACAAGCTCTCAAAGCATGTAACAGAATACTTGGCTCTTTTATAGTTAAGCTTGTACCTGTAAAATAAACCTCTGCTGAATTACACAAAACAGTCAACAGTACTAGTGAGAAAAAAGCTCCTCTGTTTACCCAAATAAAGCACTGCAAACAGCCACTAAGTTACACTTTTAGAAAATTTCATTTAGAACCATTTCCATCCCAAAGAGGCATTCCATTCCTTACATTCAGCTATTGTATATGGGGAAATAAAAGTCTTACTGTTTTAAAAAATTTGAAAAACACTGTACTGCAGCTTTAAATCCACAAATATTTGATATGTTGAAGCCAAAACAACCTGCTCTTACTCTGCTTGTATCAGAAGGGTCAGTTATTCCAGGGGCCCCAACCCCCAAGTGTATAATGTCAGATAATGTGAGCTGCAGCTGATGTAATATTAATAGAAACACAGTGTGCACATGCACAGTAAGTGTAATGTGCTTGAATTTTCGAGAAAACGTCCCTCACCCCAACACTGGTTCGTGAAAAAAGTGTCTTCCGTGAAACTGGTCCCTGGTACCAAAAAGGCTAGGGACTGCTGAATTACACCTCTTAGATAGAATTTGATTTTATCATCAAAATTAAATGGTATATATTATCAATGAGATAAAAACTATTTCAATACAGAATGTAATGCAAAATATAGTCTATAAAAAGTTAACAGTCCCCGGTAGATACTAGATAGAAATAACTTCTCCATCACCAAAGCCACTGTCCCTCAGTTGAGAAATTCATGATGTTTGTATGTGGTCTAAAATATGAGGATGCTTTCTGCTCCTTTCACTGAAAAGCACTTCCAGCAAAGGAGACCTGGAAGTCTCATTTAGGCTGTGGGTAGTCCCTGTTCCACAGCTCTGTTCTCGACATTAGACTCACTTGGGCCTCATCCCAAGCAATTAAGAGAATCTCTGGGGAATGGGTCTCAGGAATGAGAAGATTCTAGAGGCAGCAAGGATTGAGAACCACTATCTCTTTTTTATTTCTAAGCAGTGACGTATGTAGCAGAAAAACACTGCACTAAGTTTACCATCACTTCTATACTCTTTACAGTTACTCCAACATTTAAATTCTATGATTTTTTTGCTTCTCATAAAACAATGACGGGCTCATATAACAGGATGGCTTTCACAATACACCTTGATCTCACACACTGTGTTCCCGCAACAATAACTATACTATTCACACCTTAGCTCTTCCATACATGGCATAATAAAAACTGGTTCTCTGCCCAATCCCAGTCCCAGTCTCCCCAAGGCTATTGGGCTAAATATACTGATCTGCCTAAGGAGAATTCAGTGCCTGGTTCACTGAATTCCCAGATATCACAAGTATTCCGTAACTTGTGCACTGATGGTTCTCTGCTTCCAAGTTAACAACAACAAAACTTGTTTCGTTGATTGTTTTCACTTGATTTTTTAAAAATCACACCATACTGTTTCATAAAAACAATGTTATAAGTGGTGGTTGTAGTCCCAAACTTATTCATGAAAGACTCAGTTCAGGTCAGTTCAGTCGCTCAGTCGTGTCCGACTCTTTGCAACCAAAGCCTAGTACACATAAAACGAACCTGAGTATTACGATGAATTATGAGAAAGCTAGGAATAATGGATGTGAGAGTTGGACTATAAGGAAACCTGAGCACCAAAGAATTGATGCTTTTGAACTGTGGAGCTGGAGAAGGTTCTTGAGAGCCCCTTAGACTGCAAGGATATCCAACCAGTCCATCCTAAAGGAAATCAGCCCTGAATATTCCTTGGAAGGACTGATGCTGAAGCTGAAACTCCAATACTTTGGCCACCTGATGTGAAGAGCTGACTTACTTGAAAGGACCCTGATGCTGGGAAAGATTGAGGGCAGGTGGAGAAGGGGATGACAGAGAATGAGACGGTTGGACGGCATCGCCGACTCGATGGACATGAGTTTGAGTAAACTCCAGGAGTTGGTGATGAACAGGGAGGCATGGTGAGCTGTAGTCCAAGGGGTCGCAGAGTCGGACACAACTGAGCAACTGAACTGAACTAGGAACAATGTCAAGAGCTGAGATCTGGAGATGTAGACTGAATTCTTCACAAACAGAGCTGTTAGGGAGCTACTGCACAGAAACCACCCCTTGGCCAGGCCTACCTGCCTGATCTGGCTTACAACAGGAGGTCCTGACAAGGAATATGGTGCTGCCACTGAAAACTCACTGGGAGAATTCACGAAAGGTTCAAACGAGGGAGGAGATGACCAACCTCCCAGAGTCCTTCTCACTGTAATCCATCTTGGGTGGGAGATACACGCCCCACCAGGAAGGACCCTAATTCAGACTATGGGCCAATCAAGATGACTGGCCAGAGACAGCCCAGAAACTAACCTCATTACCATAACTGGGGTGAGCCACGTGGCGAGCAGCTCTCCTAGGTTCCCTTAACTTGCTGCTTTCTGCACAGGTGCCCCTTCCAATAAAGCCTTTTGCTTTCAGCACACGTGTCTCCTCAGACCATCCATTTCCGAGTGCTAAACAAGAGCCCACTTTTGGACCCTGGAAGAGGTCCCTCTTCCTGCAACAACGCTAGGAGGCAAATCATTTCACTTTTCAGTTAACATACCAAATCTACAAAATAGAGATAATCATATCTACCCACAGGCTTATTGAAATGATAAAATAAACATAGTGGAATAACTGAGAAATGCTCTAACCTGAAGGTAATCTCATTAAGACACTATCCTTAAATGCCTAATCTGATAAGAGGAATACACAGCAAATACTAGTTTACACAGTTATCATTCAAGTTACATTAGGAAGGAACAGCTTTTAGTTAAAATTATTTCTAAATCTTTCCAGCAGTCAAGGTCCTCCTACACTCACTGTTCCTTATCTACAAGAGTTGCTATTTTTTAGGAGAATGCGTCCATCTGATTCCTACCACATTACATCTACTTTTAGAGCGTGTTACAGGAATAGCTTCTAGTATAAGATTGTCTCTTTCAAAGACCCTCTCAGGATGGTCATTTTTCAGGAAACCTATATTCTTTAAGGTTTTTTGGAGCAATCAAACTAAGCCAAACACAAAGGTGTGATGAAAGATGCCTTTTGTATGCATCCAGCTTTTTGATAACTTTCATCTTTGTAAGCTGTACAAAGTTTTATAATACCCTTCTAATATACACTTCAACAGTGTTTTTCCTCCTTTGGTTTCATACTTTTTAATTTCATTGCTGCTGAAGTTAAGAAGCAAATCGCTCAAAATCAAAGAGGAGATGGTAGAAAAATGTCTTCCAGGTCCTTAATACTTATTTTCTTTGCCTGTTGGCCAGCCTCCAGTCCCTTTGCTACTTTCCTCCCTTCTTAAATGTTGCCAAATGGTTATGTAAATAAGCCAGCTGGCTTCTGAGTCATCACTTCTGTATTCAACTTCTCTAACTCTAAAGTGAACCCTGATACACTCTTTGAACCCTTAACAGTCTTTGGACTTTTGTAGTGTCTTTTTTAACAGGGCAGCTGGACTTGCAGTGATTTTTTTCTCACTCCTACTGGGTTTCTATTGGCAGCTGTTGGTCACATACGAATAACCATTTCCATCATTCTTTCCAATATCCCTGTCCTTGTGATAACTCAATACATTTTTCTCTAGACTTGCTACTGTTTTCTAAAAGAAGAAAATCTCCATATGTATAAAATTTTTAAAGTTAAAATGAAAAGCAACAGTTAGCCTAGCCTACACTGCATTTAGTGTAAGAAGTAACTGCTGACTTGGTGATGGTTTTCTGGATCTGCCATCAAAGACACAGGCAACAAAGAAATAAACAAGTAAATCAGATTTCCTCAAATTTAGAAACTTTCGTGCAAAGGACACGAACAACAGATTGAAAAGGCAACTGATTAGAGAAAATAGTGCAAATCATGTATCTGATAAGGAACTGAGATCCAGCATGACTCCCCCACACAAAAATCCAAGTAAAAAATGGGCAAAGGAGTTGGACATTTTCTCCAGAGAATATAAACAAATGGTCAACAAGTACATGAAAAGATGCTCAGCATCACTAATCACTAACAGCATGTAAATGTTTTACACACACACACTCATGAATTTTCTTTCTGACACAATAATCAAGTTTGCTATCATCACAACATATTCTGAATGACAGCAGACACGAGTTGGCCATTTAAAGGACAGTCAATTACTATATACAAGATTTTTGACTCCTGGTATGAAAACAGACAAAGCAGTCTGGCAATTTATAGCTACTGTTTACAATCAACAATAGAAGACATAAACTACTATGAAAATAAAACCTACAATCCTTAAATTACAGCGGAACAGTTGTGAAATAAAGTCATTTTTTTATGGCAAGACAAGAGAAATTTAAACAAAAAGTCTTCCCTGCCCTATGGCCTCCTCTCCCGCTCTGTGCATTGTACACCTGCCCCATACATCACCAAACCTCCCATCAGCAGTAACACCAGCTCAGCCATAAACAGCAACATTCTCTTAGCATCAACAAGACAACTCCTTAAGGGACAGCATTCCCTGTGGATTTTGTAAGGGGTCAATGATGATGTGGACTATTTAAACTGTCAGTGAAAGGTCATCTGACGTACAGCCCTGTCTCAAAAAACATATATAACTGTGCCTTGACTTCCTGGTGGCCTGGTGGCTCAGCTGGTAAAGAGTCTGCCTGCAATGTGGGAGACCCAGGTTCGATCCCTGGGTGGGGAAGATCCCCTGGAGAAGGAAATGGCAACCCACTCCAGTGTTCCTGCCTGGAAAATTCCATGGACAGAGGAGCCTGGTGGGCTATAGTCCATGGGGTCACGAAGAGTTGGACACGATTGAGTGACTAACACTTTCACTTTTGACTCCATGGGTGGGCTATAGTCCATGGGGTCACAAAGAGTCGGACACGATTGAGTGACTAACACTTTCACTTTCAATTTCACTTGACTCCATGGGTAGAACCATTCTCAGAGCCTTCTCAGATGCTATTCCTGGGTTATAATCCTGAAATTTAGCTCAAATAAATTTTTCTGTATCTTTCTTAGACTGACTGACTAATTTTTCATCAATATATTTTTCTAGTCAAATCACTGAATTTTTTAATCAACTTTTCTTGTCTTCTAATATACGCCCTTAAGGCTACATGTTTTAAGTAACACTTTACGTACATCACACAAATTCTGATACAAAGTGCTATTTTTCATTCATTTCTAAAGATAATGTTTATATTTTGATTTTATCAAGTCAAAATTTTTTTTAAATTTCCAAATAAACAAATTTTATTTTTTTCTCCTACATTATGCTTAAGATTATGAAAGATACAAAACTAGCCCATCCCCAGTCTAACTAAATTATATTCTAACTAAAATAAGTTATAATTCTGATAAGATTTTTTAAAAAACAGCAGTTATGCTCTGTAAAGTTTCAAATTAAACAATTTAGATTTTGTCTTTCGTTATTAAGCTCTAAATTCACAGAAGTATATTTAGAAAATAATATAAATACAATTGGAATTTAACATTTTTCTCTGTAACCTAGCATATCTTTAAATTTTATAAATTCTCCTTGAGAAGCTGCAGAAAAATGGCAGTCTTAATAGAATGAGAAAAAATGTAAATTAAGTTATATATTTATAAATTTATTTCAACCAAATTATCCATAGAATTTTTAATAGTTTAGCTAACTTGAATTGGTAAAACATCCTCTCTATATTTTTAAGGTTTGATAATTATGATACTGAAACCACTGATATCCTCAATCATTTTTATCCTGTTTTGTTGTATACAAAATTTCTCTTTCATACATATAATCAAAATATATATTTATATACACACACATTCTTGAGCTGATACACATTTAAATAAAAACAAGTTTACTATCTGTGTCATTTATCTGTATCAGGGATTGGCAAACAATGACCCTTAGCATTTGTTTTTGTAGGGCCACCTATGAAAAGGTTTTTTAACCTATTTAAAGGGCTGAAAAAGAAGAAAAACCAGCAGCAGCAGCAGCAAAAGATAATCTGACTCCAAAATATTTATTATCTGGTCTTTCTAGTTTGCTAATCTATCATGGGCTGGCAAATTTATCCCTGCTGAGGTCCGGATAGAAAATATTTTAGGTTTTGTAAGGCATACAATCTCTGGCAACTGTTCAACTCTGCAATTGCAGCACAAAAGCAGAATTCACAAATAGAATGGGTATAGATGCCCTCTTGTACAACTCTGCTTACCAAAACCACGAGAGGGTCCAGATTGGCCCTTGGCCACAGTCGGCCAACCCCTAACCTATACGATTACTAACTGACCTCTCCATTTCTCTCAGATTTCAGTCTCCCACACTGATTCGAATTTGACCACTTCCATTTTTTTAAGTTTGCTTTATATATATTCGAAACCAATTATTACATATCTAAGAGTTTATAATATTACATCCTCTAGAAATTATTTATTGTAGCAATTATTTCTCACCCATACAGTATGCTGACTGTATGTTAACTGTATGTTGACTTCTAAAGGTTGCTTATACCTGCTTTCTTATTAGCATTTTCCTTTAAATGCTTTCCTGCTTTTGTTTTTAATCTTTTTGTGTCATGTTCAAACGCATATTCCTAGATTGCAGTTTTTGACAAATTGAGTGAATATTTAATAAAAGAATTTAATGTCATTATTATTAGTCATCTAAGATGATATTTTATAACATTTACTTTGTTTCTTTTATTTTTTATTTATTTTTTGGCTGGACTGGGTTTGGGGGGCTGCATGAGCGTCTCTCCAGCTAAGGTGAACGGGGGCTACTCTAGTTGTAGTCAGCGGGCTTCTCACTGCAGTGGCTGCTCTTGCTGCAGACACAGGCTCTAGGGCGCACAGGTTTCAGCAGCTGAGGCTCCTGGGCTCTAGCGCACAGGCTGAGGAGTTGTGGTACATAGGCTTAGTTGCTCCGCAGCATGTGGGATCTTCCCAGATCAGGGATTGAACCCATATCTCCTGTGTTGGCAGGCGGATTCTTTACAACCGAGTGACCAGGGAAGCCCCGTATTTACTTTGTAATATCTCCTTTCCTACTTTTTGTTAAATTCGTGGGATTTATGGTCCCATCTTATTTATTATTACTAAGGTAACTAAACGTCCTTTTGAGCTTTCCAGGTGGCACAGTGGTGAAGAATCCACCTGCCATTTGAGACACAGGAGATGAAGGTTCAATCCCTGGGTTGGGAAGACTTTCCCTGGAAGAGGAAATGGCAGACTACTCCAGTATTCTTGCCTAGAAAATCCCATGGAGTCCACAGGGTCACAAAGAGTCAGATACGACTGAGCACACACACATATATATCCTTTTACCATTTATTTGTGCCCTTTACTTAGCTACTGTCTTTCAGCTCTAATGTAGGCTGTAAGTAGGAGGGTGCTTTGACCTCCTGTAAGGACGGCTCCAGACACCAATTCCATTCAGATCTCGAGTCTCTGAAAGCCACTTAGAGATCCAGCAGCAAACACGGCTGCACCCCGATCATCAAACACGAGCCTCACCTCTCACCCACTGAGTTTCTGATGACCAACGTGCAGTGAAACGTCCTGCTCCCAAGTCTGAGCGACAGTTTCCTAAAGAACTTTTCCTCTAAGCTCCTAGGTTCTCACACCACCACCAGTTCTCCTCTTTCATTCCCTCAGCTCTAAGAATGTTAGCTGCTTCTTACAGTTATTAATCTCTGGACTACTTCAGTGTCCCTTTGAGAATCAATCACCTAGTTTAACCAATTCATGTATTATGTCCCCCAGTGTTTGAACTGGATAGTATGATTTCTTTTTTTCTGACAATACTTTAACTGCTGCTAACTGCTTTACCTGCCAAGCTAACTAGACTATCATGTTCTCAACCATACTAAATAGGCAGGTCAAAATTCTGGAACTAAACTGTAAAAGACGGGCAATTTCAATCGTGATGAAGACTAGTAAAATCTAAAGTAATATACTTTAGAGGATTGAATAATACAATGCAGTACCTGAAAATGGAGGATCACTGACAGGGAACTGAAAAACAGATTTATTTTGCCATGAAATACAACAAACTATTGGCAACATAAATTTTTCTACATATCACCTACTTAGGTACCTATGGAACAAAGTATTTGGCAGACAGTAGAGAGACCATACAAGAGCAGAATTCAGATGGCTTGAGAGTTTATCATTCCTTAGGAAAAAAATGAGATTCATTAACCAATGAAAAATGTAAAATCAGATCTAGCTATTCCTGTTACTTAATTTTCAGCATCACTGGAAATCTGGGGGAAAAAGAACAGTAAATAAATATATGCATAAGGAAAGAAGGGTGCTAGTTTGGTATTATAAATTACAACATTTTATCCTAGTAACAATCAATGTATAATCTGCATTATTTACAGTTAATTGATTCTACTTGTTTTAAATATAACTTAAACTCTCCTTAACTCTTCTTTGAAAAATTTATAATCACCATGAAGCCACATGATATGTGTGCTGCCTGCTTTTCATCGAGTATCGAGTCACTGATACCCAAGACTTCAGTTCTCTAAAGATTCTAGCTTTTTTCTTTTGGTCATGCTGTGAGGTTTGTTGGACTCTCAGGTCCCTGGACTGGGGACTGAACCTGAGCCCTATGCAGTGAAAGTGCAGTGAAACTGCTGGACCACTGGTGAATTTCCAAGATCCTAGCTTTCTTATATTTCAAGTAAACTTTCTCATTTGATTGCAGAGTACATCATGAGAAACACTGGGCTGGAAGAAGCACAAGCTGGAATCAAGATTGCCAGGAGAAATATCAGTAACCTCAGATATGCAGATGACACCACCCTTATGGCAGAAAGGCAAGAGGAACTAAAGAGCCTCTTGATGAAAGTGAAAGAGGAGAATGAAAAAGTTGGCTTAAAGCTCAACATTCAGAAAACGAAGATCATGGCACCTGGTCCCATCACTTCATGGCAAATAGATAGGGAAACAGTGGAACCAGTGGCTGTTTTATTTTTCTGGGCTCCATTATCACTACAGGTGGTGACTGCAGCCATGAAATTAAAAGATGCTTACTCCTTGCAAGGAAAGTTATGACCAACCTAGACAGCATATTAAAAAGCAGAGACATTACTTTGCCAACAAAGGTCCGTCTAGTCAAGGTTATGGTTTTTCCTGTGGTCATGTATGGATGTGAGAGTTGGACTGTGAAGAAAGCTGAGCACCGAAGAATTGATGCTTTTGAACTGTGGTGTTGGAGAAGACTCCTGAAAGTCCCTTGGACTGCAAGGAGATCAAACCAGTCCATCCTAAAGGAGATCAGTCCTGGGTGTTCACTGGAAGGACTGATGTTGAAGCTGAAACTCCAATACTTTGGCCACCTGATGCAAAGAGCTGACTCATCTGAAAAGACCCTCATGCTGAGAAAGATTGAGGGCAGGAGGAGAAGCGGACGACAGAGGATGAGATGGTTGGATGGCACCACCGACTCGATGGACATGGGTTTGGGTGGACTCCGGGAGTTAGTGATGGACAGGGAGGTCTGGCATGCTGTGGTTCATGGGGTTGCAAAGAGTCGACACAACTGAGCAACTGAACTGAATTGAAAAATAAATAAAGTCTATTGGTGGCTCAAAGGTTAAAGCGTCTGCCTGCAATGCGGGAGACCTGGGTTCGATCCCTGGGTCGGGAAGATCCCCTGGAGAAGGAAATGGCAACCCACTCCAGTACTCTTGCCTGGAGAATCCCATTGGACAGAGGAGCTTGGTGGGCTACAGTCCACGGGGTCGCAAAGAGTCGGACATGACTGAGCAACTTCACCTCACTTTCATTAGTTGTTCAGGCACGTCTGACTCTTTGTGATCACGTGGACTGTAAGCCCGCCAAGCTTCTCTGGCCACTGGATTTTCCAGGCAAGAATACTGAAGTGGGTTGCCATTCCTTATTCCAGGGGATCTTCCCAACCCAGGGATAGAACTACTCTCTCCTGCTTAGCAGGCGGATTCTTTACCTGAGAAATCTTCTTCCACTTTCATGCAAATTAATCCTCCCCAATTAATCTGGTTAAGAACATATACTTATATGACAGATTAATCTTGAAACAATATTCTACATGTCTATGGTACCTAGCCCTCTGCTGACCTTTCTCCCAATAGTCCTATCAGCCTGCTTCTCCCACAGCTCTCTGAATTACATAAATGGCGCTACGAATGAAGGTGCCTCCCTCCCTTACCTGCAAAAAAAATTCATACATTGAAGCCCTAATCCCCTAGGAGTTTGATGGTATTTGGAGAAGTGGCCTGCAGGAAACAATCAGATTTAGATCAAGTCATGGGGTCCCTCATGATGGGAGCAGTGCCTTTGTAAGAGATACCAGAGAGCTTGCTCTTCTCTTCTCTACGCCATGTGAGGAGGCAAGGCAGCCTTCTGCAATCCAAGTAGGAGGTTCCCATCAGGACCCAAAAGTCAGCCAGCACCTTGACCTTGGACTTCCTAGCATCCAGAAATGTGAGAAATGTCTGTTGTTTAAGCCACCAAGTCTATGGTATTTTGTTTCAGTAGTGTGAGCTAATTAACCAAGACAAGTGGAAAATAAATTTTGCAGGAAAAATCGCAAGCACTCTGAACTGAATAGTCAGAATACTCCATTTCCTGATTTGCTATCCACAGATTTACTGGCACCTGCTAATTTCTATAGATGAACTGAAGTTGCAATTTTCAAAACCATAAAATGCTTAAAAATAAAGTTACAGCTATGAAAAAAATCAGATCGGTGGCGCAGAAGTGAGTTTCTCTTCTTAAACTAAGGGAAGTTAAGTGCAGTAACGAGGTAAATCTACAAAGCAAACTCCTGACGAGATTCTGCACTACCTATTACCACAGCTTAGTGGCAGGGAGAGGAGTCAAGAAGTGCCTCCCAGAATGTGTCCAGAAAAAGTGACCCCTTAAATGTGAAAGAGATAAAATCCTAAACCTTTTTCCCTTCACAAAACTGAGATGAAAATAATCATCAACAAAAAACTGAGCCTGTAGCAAAGACAACGAAAGGAATGCTTGCAAAATCACTCAGTTCATCCTCATTGGTTCTTACAAAATTCATCAATTTGCTAAAGCAATGTTGAATTAATGTAGAACTCATTTTTAAAACTTTTACTCTTTATACTTACATATTTCAAAATACAGATTCTGGTCTTTTTTCTAGCTACATGGAACATAAAGAAAAGCATAATCAAACAAACCTGTAGGCATGGGAAGCTATTAAGGTTGCATAAAGGATGAAATTTAAACATCTGGTAAAGTCCTACTTTATAAATATGGTTGCAACTGCTTTTGTTAATGAAGAAAAAAAGATAAAAGAGTTAAAATTCTTTATCAAATATGACCACATTAAGATAAATCTCAACAATTAGAGGAAAGGGCTTACCACAGTTATGTAGCATATTTGAGATGAAACCACAGGTATAAATGATTAGATATAAGACTTTATAACTTACTTTTATACTAATGACACTTGTACAGGCATATTAATTTTAAACTATTTAATGACAGTATGTGCTGGTGAATTTTCAGTAAAGTATAAATTTTTAAGTACATATATTATCAACTAAAAAACAAACAAAAGAACAGAGGATTTTGGCAAGAGAGTCAACTAATGCAGTTTCCAGAACCTACATCAAATTTTCCTGTGCCACAAACACAGCTTCCAAACACCACTGATGTCAAAGACTGCTTTAGACAGCTGCAGTATGCTCCATGGGAGAAGGCAAGTATAAACAACAAGAAATTTTGCTTCATTTTCTTTTTTTAATGAAAGTCAATATACATCTATTTCAACAATGAAATGTGAAAAAGATTTTCAAGGCTTCCTCTACTTATCCTGCTTTAAGCAAGGTTGATTGTCAGAGTTATCAAACTCAGAATTTGTCCTATTCATGAAAGACATTTTTTTAAAAATCACAAAAAATATAAAAACTTGTTTACAGTAAATAAAATTACTGTTTAGCTTAAAAAGAAAGAAAAAGCAATTTGCAAAGTCTGAAACAACTCGTCAGTCAACTATGAGGTAACGCTGAGTATTTTTCCTTAAATTTCTGAAAGAAAAAGGAAGTCTAGAAGTTGGATAAAGGAAAATGATTATACGGACCATAAGTCATTTAATCACATTGTTCTGTAACAATGAAAATAGTATGAATAAAAATAGCAAAGTTAAAGAAAGTATCATGATCAATGACTACCCCTCGGTGAAGAAGTCCTTTGCTCAGTATTTCCAGAGACAATAAAAAATCTAACCAGTGGATCACATACCATTATCACCTCATCCACTATACAGTATGATCAAGTTGGTCTCTCAAAAAAAGAAAGGAACCAAATGAAATTTCTAGAACAGAAGGTGGGAAATATGTACCATTCCCCTTCTCTGCATTATTCTGAGCATGTCTTCTCAGTGATTACTGTGAGCATAGCTTAAGAACTTAGACAGTGACACCAAGAAAAGGACTAGTCATTGAACCTGATAATCAGTGCCAGTTTGGGCTCCTGACTTTGTAATTTAGCTCCATTATGTGAAAATTAACCAAGGTAAAACAAATGCATACCAATAATCAAGCAACAAGTATGAAATATTTTTGTTTTGCTGAACTAATTTAAAATATCCAGCTATCAAACTTCTGATCTTTCTTTAAAATACACAAAGCGAAACAGAACGTAAATCTGCCAAATTTTAATTCTAAAATATAGAATTCAAAATTTTTTCATATTAAGAACTGGGTACTCTGAAGTAGTTTCCTGAAAGCATGGAGATCTTAAAGGGAATTCAGATCTCATTTAATATAAGCCTCCTATTTACAAAGAGGAAACTTAAGCATTAACAGGAACTTCCAATAGCTGAACTCTGAAATAATATTGTCGAGGCTGGTACAACTGTCTAACACAGGGTTCCTAACTCCCAGGAGAATGTATTTCTTTACTAACTTTGAAATCTGCCTCAGAAGATACTGTTAAATTACAACATTATTCCCACAGTAAGGACATTCTCAGTTTAGAGACTGTTCAAGTACTGCCATTTCAAGGTGACTGAAAAGAATCCACACCTAAAAAGACTCTGTGTCTGATAATTTTCCACAGTTGGACAAATTCTTTTGAACTACAAGTTCTCTAATAGTCAATAATTATATATATATATAATAATCTCTAATATATTAGAGATATATTAGATAGAATATCTAATCAGATATATATTATTGTCCCTATAGATATCTATCTATATATGGATATATCGACAGATAGATACATAGATATCTCTATTTCTACGTATCTACATATATCTAATTAGATATATTATCTAATATATATTATTATATAATAATCTGTAATAGTCAAAGTTTCTGATTTTCATATATGAAATCTCCTGAGGGAACAGGGCGAGAAAGATTTAGATGTCAGATAACAAAGGAAAATGCACATAAAGTCTTATAACTTGGTAAATGCACAAGTGTATGTACTTGCACACACATGTATAAAGTCCCATCCTGAAGAAAAAGAAGGTTAAACAAGCCGTCACTTAACAATGGCAGGAAGAGACTGGGAGCAATTTTCTACCATGTCCCTCTTTTATGTTTCAAAGGTATGAAATTCACTTTTCTTCGGCTTAGCTGCTTTCACTCAAACATGATCAATTGATTCAGGCCAAACATTGAGTCACAGACACAGGTTGCTACTTAGGACAAAAAGATCTGATTCACAGAAGAAGGGGAGACTGTCGCTTCTAATAGGGCATGCGGTTAAAGAAGCTTCTTTAATCTCTTCTGCAGTGGATTTGAGATCAAACATTAATAGTTCTGTGTATAAGAATAAACCACACTATTTCCAACAGAAAATGACCAAGCCTGGCCTGTACTTTTACCCTGGAAGGGATAAGCAAAGACCTGGAAAGACATCTCATTTCACACTAATACCAGAACTGTAGCCAAATTAGGTGAGTTAAGATACACGTGCACACACACCCCCCCCCACACACACACATCCTGAAAAGAATCAAGTTGGAAATACACAAAAATACCAAGTGTCACTTATTGAAAGCATACGTGTGTCCTCTTCTGAGGCAAGATTTTATATCATCTTGGTAAAAACCGTCTTGAAGAGCGCAGAATTCTAATTCTCCCCTATATAGCAAAGAAGAAACCAAGTTCTAGAGATACTGAATAATTTACTCAACATCATATAACCAGAAACTGACAGATCAAGCCCCAGAACGTGGAGTCTACTTGACTCTAAGCCTGTAAAATTTTTCCCACTATTTTGAAGGCTCTACTTTCCATCATGATCCACAAACATGTTAACTATTAAAATCTAAGGAGATTGAGTTTCCCACAAAACACCCCAATTTTCCAGGTATGTCAATTTAGAAAGATTTCCTCAACTCTATCAACAGACATTAAGACATTGTTAGGAGACAAATAAATCCATTTTAAGGCTGCTTCCCCTGTCTGAAAGGCGGGTATAAAAGCAGGTAGTGAATGAGATGTGATGTACCGGGTTCATCCATCAAATCAGGAAGAATGATGATAACAAAACAGACCACAAAAGCAAGGTAACATCTGGTGGCCCTTCTTGGGATTTACACACTCTGACTTCTAAAAGCAACTAATAAAAAGGCATACAAAAAGGCACCGGTGGGCTCGACAACTGAGCCACTGCTAGATCGCAGCAGCTTCCTTAAATGTATACCGTGCATCTGCAAGCCGCCCTCTTTCAGAACACTTACGCACTTTGGGCAAATTGCTGAGGTCACGTCACAACTGGGAACAGTGAGAATTTGAAATGGAAAACTAAGCTATTCCATTTACATGCCAGTTATTGACTGCTTGCCTTTCAGCTCAAAATTCAACTTGTTTGCCAGGACAGTGAAAATGGATCTGGCACAATGTAAATGTTTCTCAGTAAAGGACACGGTAAAGACACTGCAAGAGGGAAGGGTTTTGCTTCCCACTCCTCCCAGGATGGCTGGCAGCTACCCTGGGTACCCCATCAGGCTGCTTTGCAGCAGTGTGCCTCCACTAAGAAACTGCCCTGTGCAGCAGTAAGGTACTGAGTTTCCCCTCAGTACCTTAGAAGGCAGAATTCTGGCACATTCCAGAGAGCAGATTTCTAGTAAGTTCCACTGATGCAGCACCACAACTTCTCTACCATTCAGAGAACCACATCATGCCGACCTCAGCCCAA